>JAOYSI010004558.1:0-84445 GCA_025775065.1 Hiodon alosoides
GGGGCCCACAAGCACCATCCGACATCACGACAGACAGCAGGTGGAATGACTCACTTTGGACAACTCACATCATGTCTGTCTGCTCAGGCTATCTGGCCTAAGAGTAGCTGATGTACAAAAGAAAATAAAATGATTTATTGTAACATGATGAACAATCACGGAAGGAACCAAAAAAAAAAAAAAAAAAAAAAAAAAAAAACTTAGTCAGAGCAAGGGTTCAGCAAATTAACAAGCAATACCCCACCACCCACCACCCGCCCAAATTAAAGGCCACTCGTTTCATTTCCGTTGTTAACCAAGTGGTTATGCGAGTCTTTTTAAAAATTTCTGTCTGGCAGCCAATGCCCGAGGCTTGAAAAGGTCACAGCTATGGTATAGCCCTGCAGCTTGCATCAGTCACAGTGACAGTTCCCAGTGGTTATTACAAATGTGGCCCAGGAAAACCCTGAGCCATAGAGGTCAGATGCAGCAATGTTGAGATTTTCTAAAAGTGCAGGTCAGAAAAAACAGGAGTAAAAACATATTAGCGGGAGAATGGGGAAAGGAGGAGAAGGAGGCTATGGCAATCTTGGCTAAATTAAAGGAAGAAATTAGTTAGGAGAGACATATGAACGAGAGATTATGATGAACAGCCTTTTTGTGTGACATGCGGTTGTCCATTTAAGGAAATCCTATTTTTCATACAAACATGTGAAAGATAGGTGACAGAGCTTATCAACGAGGAGGAAAAATGACAAAGAAGGAAAGAGTGAAACATATTATAAATGTCCAATCAAACAATAATCATAGAAACTGTGAATTTCTGGAGAGAGCACAACTGATGGGGATGGAATAAAACTGGAAACTGTGAGACTGTTGCATTCTGAAAGAAGGCTAATAGAAATTGTATTCCTCTACAATAATCATCCATAGGTTTTTTTTTTTGTTTTTTTAAATACCGCTATTACACAATTTAAGATGTTGTTTTATTATAGTAAAGCAGATTCACATCAGGGAGATGAGGGAGGAATAGGAGCCGTACTCAAATAACGCCACAAACCCCCGTTTACACATTGTTCACTGCATGACGTACATGATCTAAACCAATCAACCAAATTATATTTGTCATAGCCCATTTTTTATAATTAAATTGTCATAAAGTGCTGAACTAAATGCATTTTTTAGGGACAATTTAAAACACAGAAACCCAGAGTCAATCGAGGGATTAAGTTTTTCTGAGGATACATATGAACCCATGTCCTTGCATTTCATGAATTAACTTGTTTTTTCTTATGAAGCAAGACATTCATGGACTACAACTTTATTTATTACTTTTTGGCTCAACACATCTAATGAGCAATCGGCAATAAAGCCACTCTGAAAGCAGGCATCCCTCAGCTTCAAAACGCCAGGAATGGTGTCAGTTCAGATTATGCATTTAAACAGTCTTCTGAACGGTTTAAAATAAGTTGTTTTTTTTTCCTTCAGAAATTTGTCATTTTGTAATTTTCTTCCCCCAATTTTGATTTGCCAATTGTTCTAATTCTTATTGGCTTGTCGCCACAAATTGAACTGCTACACAATAGTCTCCACTAATCATAGACGCTTTTGAGCCACCCATCTCTTTTCCACACTGCAAGCTACACAGAGGATCAGCGCCGATTGGAGGAGAGGTGCATTCCTCTTGATGGTTCGGCAAGCCTGCATGCACCCTGGAAGCCTGGACACTGCTATGCCAGTTGTACGCTGCTGTTGCTGCTGTGTAAATTACATAAACTAGATTTGAACTGGAAAACTCCAGCACATAGGGCTCAGATGAGTGCTTTTAGCAACTGAGCCATTTTGGTAGGAAAAATATACTTTGTACATTATTATGTTTTGATAGAGCATAGTAAATATAATTTGAGCTATGGCATTATTAATTTTTTTTTTTTTCTCAAAATTTTATAGAAACTTTTTTTGGCCTTTTACATTTTGTGATTACGTTAATTCACTGTTAAAAATATATATTCTAAAGATTGTCTACATTTTTATATTCTTATAAATATTTTGTGAACCACTTGCCCGCTGAGTGCATGTTAATGAAAAGTAAACCATTGATTGTGGAGTTTTTTTTAAAATAATCATGCTGAAAAAAATTTACATTTGATAGGCAAAGTTAAGTTTTACTCCCATACTTGTCTCTCTGTAGGTCACTAGAGGGAAGCACAAGGAAAAAGAAAATAAATAAATAAATAAGTAAGTAAATAAATAAATGAAAATATATATGTATATATATATATAAATTAAAAACAAAGAAAATCATTTTTTTAAATGTCATATCAACTATACATCACAACCCCCCAATTTCAAATAGTCTTTTAACAAATCTTATGCAAATTTCACAGCGTTACCTCCAGAGAGTTGGAGGTGCTGTGACTTTATTTTAAGTTATCTGTTAAGTGGGCTGTATACGATTAACAACTGTAAAACATCTACAATTGTGAAAAGCAAATTTGCCAATTTGTAATAGATAGTTTAATGCTCTACTAACCGCATCGTCTATTCTAAATCTATTAAATACACTAAATATAGAGTATGGAAAAGACATTTATCAAGACAGAAAATGTAGCATCTTCTTCCCAAATCTATTGCTGAATATATGTCTTACACACTAAAATAATTCAACTGTAAACTGTAAGTTTACATTTGATCATGGTGGAAGTGAATTTCTCTATTTCTCTCTAAAAAAAAGTTCCACACATTTCTAAAGCAGGGTATCAAAGTTCAGTTCCTTAAGCGTTTCAACCAAATCATGACCAAGTTCTTTTTTTTTTAAACCCGAACCTCAATTGAAAATGTTCAAACGACACCCAGCCCTACACATTTCCCCTAGTAAATTATTTCCTAACCTTTATTAAGAAATCATTTGTCTTTTGGATGTGAATTGAATGGAGTTTTTAAAAAATCAGAAAGTGATACTACATTTTATTCTCCACCTTGATGCAGTGATACGACTACAATAAACATAAAAACAAAACAAAAAAAAGAAACACCAACAGCAATTTTTAAAAGGAAAAAATGCTTTTCCGAAGCAGTAAACAAGCACACCTGGAGAGTTAAACACCGGAGCTGTGGGTCTGTTACATACGACTGTTTCAGCAAGTAAGGTGTTATAGGGGTTGTTAGTGCCTTGCGGTCGAAGAAGAGGGTTTGTTAGTAGATAATTGCCCGTCATCCCTGGAGCAGTGAGACAGAATAAAAAAGGTAAGTTTTCTACAACTCTGCAGCGATGTAAGCGGTACGAGTAAAAGGTAAAAGGGAACTCCCATGGTCACAGTGTCTGAAGTACACCAAACACATACGTTTGCTTTACATTTTTCATTATGAAGATTTCTTAATGGTCACAAGCCAGCTTACTAGTTTCACCGTTGAATTAATATGTGAGTAAGAGTTCAAAGAATAAGTGAGGAAAATCACCAGGTTTGGTAATTAGTGTAATTACAGCATTTTGAAGTTGGGAAGTTTAAATGTACCTTGATAGTATCAAAGGAAAATAAATTCACTGTAACAGATTATTAACAGAAAATTAAATTATATATACAGGAAAAAAAACAAAAAGAGAAAAAAAAACTATGTACAAGATGAGACAATTAATTTAATGTTGATGCCTAGCATGGCCCCTATTTTCTATTTTTCTACTATAAACACTCATTTCTAAATTCAGCCAGCGTCTTGAATCACAGCCTGATTCTTGTATCCATTTCACAGTAATGCATAGCAGTCTACAACACCAGATAAGTCTCATCTTTTTAACTTTTGTTTCCATTATGTCGATATTTGTATGCTAAAATGTGACTTTGAACTTCGCACTGGTTAATTAATTTGAGTTTTATTCAAATAGTGCTGCAAGGAGCATGGTTTTCATATTTTTGCTTTTTAAATATTTCCTAATAAAAAAATATGTATATTTTTATATGTCTGTCAGATGTTTAATATTTTTGCAAGGAACTAACAGATATACTAGTTTAAGCAATGGTGCATGATACATGAGAATTAAATGAGACTTCTAATTTATGCCTTTGAAAAATTATCACTGCTGTGGACAGAGAGTGCCACAAATAAATACATAAATTAATTAATTTAAAAAAGTGTAAATATGTTCATAAATAAATTAAGTGTACATAAATAATTTGATGATTTCATATACTTGTAAATAATGGTATGCATTTTAGTATAGTAGTAATCACAAACATAAACAATGTAATACCAGATAGTAGAACATTTTTTCTAGTCGTCTGACTACACATTGCTACAAAATACCCTATTGACATAATTTACATAGTCACAAGTTATATTGAAAGGTTATTATGTTACAAATGGGAGTGAAGATATTTTTTTCTATGTTGTAACACATTGACATTACTCCACATGCCAGTTACTGCTAGTTAAAATTGTCAGCTAGCTAGCTAGCTAAATCTGACATTGAGATATATATATATATATATATATATATATATTTTTTTTTTTAATTTTAATTTTTTTGAACTATAAAAATGAGTATGGCTGACACGTCAAGCTAGCTAGCTAGTTGTAATCTATTTCAGCTGATTGTAAGTAATAACTAGAGACCTATCTAAACTGTAGTTCACACCAATGTCTGAAAGAATCCCTGCAAATGTAAAATGATTAGGTACTGTACCTGGTTAGCCAATGACTACTAGCCCAATGATTGAATTATTGTGTGATGACCATTTTCATGTAACATCTGTACCAAAATGTTTTTGTTTTTTTTTCTCAAATCTTGCACAATGTCTACCTCAACGGTAGTGAACAGCGACAGTACAATGATCAGCTACTTGGTCTTGGAAGATGAGTCAAAACATGAATGGAAATATAAATGAAAATAAAAGAATGAATAAATGCAGAAATAAATTTGAAAATATGTTATAAATGAATACAACAATGTATGTGAAAATAAACAAAACAATAAATAAATGTGTGCATAAATGTATATATCTACATTCATTTCAATATTTATTTATCCATCTATTTCTGTACATATCCCCTTATTTATTTATGTATGTATGTATTTATTTATTTATTTATTATTGTGGCACTGTTGTTCCATAATACTGGAATTAAGATGAAACAAATGAATTCTACTGAAAATCCAATATGAGCCCATTTTTGTAGAGAGAACAAAATATGAATTTCCAGACATGTATTATAATATTGATCTCCATTCATGACAAGAAGGAAGTCTGTAAAGAAATACTAGGCCTTCAATCCACCTCACTTTAATCTCCCTTCTTTTTAAAAAATACCAGTGGAGTAAATCAGCACAGCACAATAAATCAAAGGAGTTTAAGCAATGTCCAGTGTACCATCACAATAAATAAATCACAATTTTGTGGTTTCAAATAATGCAAAGACATTATTTATTTACTAAGGAAATGTATTTTTCTCTCAACACAAACAGCTTCTTAGAAATGTTCCTTTTCTAAATCTTCTGGCATTATTGCTCATGGATTCTTTAAATGCCTGACGCTGTTCAGTGATAATCTTTTTTTTTCTTCATATTTAAACTGACGAAACACAATTTATGTGGTGCACAGAAAAAAACATCGGGAAGAAAAGCTGGATGAAATTTGCGACTGACCTTGGTTTAGGGTTGAGGTGCTGTTGATGTCGCCTGAGATAAAGGAGGACTCAGATTGTTTCCTTACTGTGTCATTCCACATTCTTCTTATTCGGCTCTGTATGATGAACAGAGAAGAGCTGTTGAGGCTTTGCTGAGCCATTTCTCTTGCGTTTCACTTTAATAATTTTTTTATATTTTGTTGAAAATATAAAAGCACATTATCATTATCTTGAATTCAAAATAATGTTTTATCACACATTGTAATCCAGAGTTCAGTTGGCCATGGTTACTGTACTTTAGAATCACTGCAAGCTACATGTGAAACCACGTAGGGCTAAAAAATAAAATAAATAAATAGACAAAACGTAGACATTGAAATTGTATCAGCAGTTTAGATTTGAATTTAGACTGTTCTCCATGAGTTTTCTTCGTATTTCTATGGAATGAACATTAACTAAAAGCAGCTTGTTTGTGAGGTGGTTTACCTGTGTGCCGGAGGAGTAGCGAGCACTAGTCCTTGTAGTTGATGTCTTTGCTGAACTATGGGAGCTCTCTGTTGGTAATCCACCACAGCAGTTGTTATGGCGGAAGCACTTTTTGTACTCTTTACGGACCTGGGGGATAGTAGTGGAGATTGGATTTAGTACAATTCCAATAGAAAGTAGCTGCCGAGCCAATCCATACTTTGGACACCTCAGACATTATTTATTGAGCAATTTAAAGATTAAGCTATACTTTCTGTTTTTGGTTATTTATTTTTTTAACCAAAAACAGCACAGGTTGTTTTCCACAGAATTCTTCAAATAAAAAAAAATAACACAGACATTAAATAAGATACTTTTATACTCTCTTTTTTGTACCATAATCTACCCCTTCGTCTAAACAAATTCTAATATGGTTTTAAAGTTCCCTACATACTTCCGATTAATTTAACATTGATCAAATGATATGGCTAGAGGAGGGCTGTAAACTAGATCAGTTAATTTAAACCCTCAAAGAAATGTATTCAGCTGCAACTGCATTCTCTGCAGCTATGAATGCATCATTTAATTACTCCCTGACTTTACACCAAGTGGCGATGCATTGTTCGAGCAGGTCGTTTATTACAGTTCAGAAACTAAATGAATATAAATCTATTTTTTATTATCAAACAGATTATCTCCGCTTTGTAATACTGTAAAAAAAGAAAAAAAGAAAAAGTACTTGTGAAAAACAATTCCATTGTCAGGCCATTAGTGTGCCTATACTACAACTGGCAGCCAAAGTACCTGAGACGGAAGCAAACTTAAAGATGCTGGCTAAATAAGCATAACTGAAGACATACGGAAGACATACTGGAGCCAAAGAAATTCAATTAAAGCAGTCCAATAGTACTAAAATATTTTGCCTGATTATCTGCCTACCTGAGAATTATAATGTTAAACAACTAAAACACTGGGTTTGGTTGACAAAGCAGACTATTAAGACAAAAGGTTAGATAGCAGGACCTTTGTCATAAATTTGTAAATTTGTATTTATTTGTTAATAAATTCAATGTGTTCGAACAGCACAAGCAGGTTTAATACAATTTAAAAGCAAATGAAAGGCTCCACTAGTTATTAAGAGCATTACTACCTGAAAGACTGTGTTCTCCTGGTATTTACACAGAGTAATAATTGTCATGCAAACATGATACTGCATTCATAAATCAATAACTAAATGCATTGCATAAAAATAGGATTATTGAGAATTTTACTTAAAAGTGATAAAATTTGATTTTCCTATTTGCAGTTTATTTTTTGAAAAATCAGTATCACATTCGGTATCTGCCTAATTGTGTAATTCATCGTTTTATCGCATTGATGAATATGACTTTTCCCATCCTCGGTCATGTTTCAGTTAGTCATGACATTATTTTATTCCTACTTTGTATTAATTTCCAAACCACAGAAGACCTACTCAAATTACCTTTCTCATGTTTCTAGGCAATTATGCCTAGAATGGCTACTACTGAAAGGACTGGGAGTTGGGATTAAACTATATATAATAATGTGACAACAAACTGCCTGGAGGTACAGTATGTCAAAAATATTTGGTTAAAAGAACTGTAAACAGTTGCGAAAGGCATCCTGCCTTTACCCAAGCGGTTTAAAATGGGCCCAGGACTACAATTGCATTTATCAAATCATTATGTTTTATAATTATTTAATCATATTGAAATGTATGCACTGTTCAATTTCATATATTTGGCTACTGTTTTTAAATTTTGGGGCATGGAAGGCTTAGGATAATGATAAGTCAGCAAAGTCATAGAAAAATAAAAAAAATGTAGAAAGTGTTCTGTCATGCAAACAACATAGAGTTCCATATGGCAATGCTTTTGCATGTACAAGCTCATGGAAATGATTTCATTCCATTTATAAGATAATGCAAACTAGGTTAATACAGACAAAATGCAGATTATATATCTATAACTATATATAATATATATAATATTCGTAATTTAGCATTAGAAAATGTAACTTTGTTGTGCAATCCTGATGTACTTACTTTTTTTTGGAGAAGACAGTGAAATACGAAGATGAACATCCCCTGAAAAGTGTTGAATATCGTAAAGAGGTAAGCCATCACTATGGAGGACTCATTGAGGAAAAATAAACCGAATGACCAGGTCAGTCCCAGCAGGCAGAGTAATGCAAAAGCACCAATGACCCAGGATCTGAAACACAAAGACAGAAAACATATAACACGTTAAAATAAATACCAGGTGTTCCACAATAAAACCTTTCTTACATAGGCAGGTTGTTGGATTTTGCACACATCAATGGCTGAATAAAACCCCTGGTACATGCTATACTTGGATGTAATAATATTGAATACTTTGAGTTTTGGCTGTGTGTGCAAAAAAAAAAGAAAATAAAAAGAACACTGGAAGTTCATGGTTTGGCTGTACATTAAAGTGGATTCATATTTTCAAGCGTTTCACTACATCATTTGCTTGTGGGTACACTTTCAACACGTCTACCTTGGACAGCTAGAAAACTGAAGAGATAGTTAGAGACAACGAAAACAAACAAACACATGATGTCTGAAGGTCCTGCGGAGCCTTCAGACACCTCCGGATATCAGACGCACAACGGTAAACTGGAATGAACACAAATAAAGAGGATGCAAGCATTTAACATAGAATGAGGGACCCCCCCGGGACCAACAGTTCTGAAGAAATAAACAGAAGAGGTGTAATGGTGAAGAGGGTCAACTACAAACTATATTTTTCACTAATGTTCTTACTTGATAAATGGCTTATTATCTTCATAGCTAGAAAGCATGACAAGCAGAAAGGGAGAAACACAAATTAGACCAGGAGGAGCACAAAGTGGTTAGTAAGCATTTGAGTGATACTTTGAAATCTGTACTTAAAAATTAGAAAATGTATGCAAATAAAAATAAAAAATAAATCAGTTTTATTTTATTTTGTTCTAAACCTTATTTTCCCCCAAGTATGTATTTCCATATGCATTGAAATAGTAGTATTGTTATTTTATGGTAAATTTTGTAATGTATGTGTAATGTGTAATGCATAAATTGTGCATATATGATGAAAGCTTACCCAGGCAAATCTGTATTATAATAGCCGTCACAAACACGGTAATTACTGATGTGGGTGGAAGGATAGGTGGAAAAGAAGGAAAAGAGAAAGGCTGCAGATTAGGTTAGATTACATAAAATATACAGATTATCTCTTTCTCCATCCATATACAGCCTGCAATGATGCTAGTCTCTCTTGCTAGCTAAGAATGACACACAATGCCTTTGAGGACACGCGTAGACAAAATGAGACTAAGAAAATGACATCATGTAATTCCCAGAGATATTCATTTACTTGTCAACTAGTTGCTGGGCAGACAGTCCTATTGCAAGATGCCTGCATAGCTTCCAGCAACTGAATGTTTAATATTTTAGAATAAGCCCCTTAAGGCTAAATCAGCAGTGCTATGCTTTAAACTTCCAAACTTTTAGTTCCAGGCACTTCACCTTAACCATTATGAGAAAATGGAATATTCCAAATGGATAACATGTAAAAGAGTGAGCCATGTTTGTCACTATGGATAAGATAATCTGCCAAACAATGCATAATAATATTAAGTGTTTGAGAATTGGAATTATTGGGATAAAGTTGTTGTCAGTGTTATTATAAAGTCAGCCCAGTTTTTAGAGGTAAGATAATAGCTGTAATATCTTACCACTGAAATGTTTAGGTTCTAATTATTTGCTAAGTTAGTTTGTTCATTTTGAATTGTGTTAATTGCGTTCAATAGGTTTAATATAGTAATGATGAGTTCCTCTGCCACTAGAAAATGTAGAAATAGCAATGTAGAAATATCCAGGTAATTTGGAGTCAATTAGAATTTATTTGGTAAATTATATAATAATTTAAACATAAACCAAATAATACTGCTATATATGGGACAGTCGTAAGGGTATATTCATTATGTAAAGGAACAAAAAATATGTATTGTGGGAGTTCTCACTCCCATTATAATTAAAACTACAACATTTGGACAAAAAAGTTTTCAAACCACGGCTGGGACCCAATCAAAACTTTGAAATAAACCCAATAATTCTATTGATTAAAATAGTATTTAATAAAGATTTATTTTGTGTCTTGTTTATTTTACTAAATAGAGTTAAGGTTAAGTGTGATAAGCAGGTTGCCAAACGTTTTGATTTGGTCCCAACCCAAATATGTCTGTAGATCTAATAATTACCTGGGAAGTTTGTAATATCCAGATAAATACTATACATGCTGGCATTATACACAATCATCACTTAAGATTTACATTTGGTGTACAGGAAATACAATAGAAAATAACCTCACACTTACTTGATATTCTCCAATCTGCTGGAATCTGGTTTCAGTGAAGTTGAGTGTTTCACCATTTTGTACATGGTAATTACAAGGAAGATGAGATTAAGCTGTCAAAACAAAATGGTTACATAATCAGCATAATTACACAGAAGTAAAAATGAATGACAGGTTAAGGGAAAAGGTGGTTGATTTCTCTTTAAAGTTTCTACTTGTAGTGTCTATTGTAATTAACATCTATCAGGAACACAGCTCAGGAAAGCAGACTGTGAGCCAACTGAGAAAATTAAAATGCTGCTTAAAAAATCTATATATATTTGGAGTCAAACTTTTAGGAGTTCCGGAAATTTCTCATCGTGAACTTGAAAGAACCTTCCTCTGGGAGCCCAAAGTGCATCAGTTTGGTTGCCTCTTTTTATATTACTAAGTTAAACCTTCAGACAGCAAGTTGTGGAAAGTTGAGGTTCAAGAAATGTTGTGTTTTCAGGTCATTTGTTTCAGCCTTAAAATCAATGTCAACATTTACAAATTCAGAAATTAACTGTGTAGCCTTTTTTTAAATTCTGAAATCCAACTGAAATTTTGGAAAATGATTACATGACCTGGTGTCACTGTTTCTTATTCTTTACTTTATTGATTCAAACAAGTGTGGTCTTGTAATGTTATATGATGATAATCTTAGATAATTTTACATTTCACTCCACTAACTGCCTCCCACTCATTCCAACATGTATAAAGAAAACGAACCAACATGTTTTATTTTTCTTTGTCATCAAAATGTTAAAAAGAAAGCAAGCAAAGATAGCCACGCAAGACTGAGATGGTAAAATAAGATGTACAAAAGCCCTGTTTGTTTTAAAACGACCACACTGTTCACTTTATCATTCTATCGTACGCCCCTATGCTCCCTGCACAGCCGTCTAAACAGTGAATTGATCAATACCCCCATTTTACTGCAATCAGCCACTGGGGCACCACAATAAGACTAGTATAAAAGGGAAGAGAAAAAAAATAGAACAGGGCTTTTAGATCATGGATTACAGAGTTGTTGCATTTTGTCTTCAGCAAGTGGGTTGAAATAGACTTTACACTGTCTGCAGTGGTGACATGGATTCGATGAGACAGAGGAACGTGAAACATTACTCTAAAGTAACCTAGATGAACAGCGCATGTTCCCAGCCCCCCTCTTTGTCCTCCCTGGGGTCTCCGTTACCTTTCGAGAGCCACTGCAGAGCTACCCTTGCCTCTCCGAATCCTAACTGTTAGTCATGCAGAAGTCCATGCCACTTTGGGACTGTGGAGAAAGCTTTCGAGCAATCGCGCGCCCACTGAACTCCAAGTGAACTGGATGAAATATTAAAGGTGCAGATGGCGTTGTCCAGATGAGAAGAGCAGCCCGTGATGTGTCATTATCCATAGCTTGCATTAAAAAAAATATAAAAAAAAACACTTCCAAGGCATGCTAATGGCTGCGCGTTACTCAACACTCTCATTTTCCTTTTTCTTCATTGAGCTAATACCCCTTGTGTCTTCAGGAAGGGCAGCCAACACCAGTCTACAACCTTAAAGCACTTACTTTCCAGTTCTGGGCTAGCAGAAAAAAAAAATAAAATAGGGAGAGGGGAACCCATTTCTGTC
Organism: Hiodon alosoides; assembly: GCA_025775065.1. NCBI lineage: Eukaryota > Metazoa > Chordata > Actinopteri > Hiodontiformes > Hiodontidae > Hiodon > Hiodon alosoides. The sequence continues at coordinate 12,087 of JAOYSI010004558.1, forward strand.
TACTTCTCACAATGCATGAAAACCACTTTGGGTCTAAAAAAGATTTGCATCAGACACTGCAGCCTATTGATGCTATTTATTATACGGGGTAAAATAGTAATAGTTATAAAGTCAGTGTCTGAACATTTTATTCTATTCCCTCAGCTTATTGAATTCCAGTATTCCATGTTTTAATAACATTTTATTTACAAGCAAAAAAATACTGATTCATTGATTGGCATCTTTCATTATATAAAAAAAAAATTGCAATTGTTTTTTTCATCTGGGCTCTCACTAGAAAATTAATTGTAATCGTATACATGAGCAAACTCGAGACCAGCATTCCTCACAATATTTTTACAAAAAATGTGAGTCAATTTAAAATTGTTGTAATCTTTCCAACAAATTTGCTGATGGAAAAACCTCAGCAGCATAATGGTCAAGGCAGTCTTAGGCAACTGTTTGCAATAAGAGCGCTATAAGAGAGAGTTTTTACAAAGGTAATGATGTGTTATATCATGTAACCTTCCTGCCTGAGAAATTTCAAATTACATGATGGGCAGCACTGTTTGTAAGGCTCTACGTAATGTTCACATCTTTCAAAAAAGGTTCAGTGGGTCACTGCATTTGTGGATACAACTATAAAAGAGGTAATGAACACACTACAAAGCAAATATTGCTCTACCTCCCTCTACTTGCGTGAGGCCAATTTTTAACTGTTACTATCTGCTAGTGTGAAAGATTAAAGGGCAAAGCAATACACAGAAGAATAGCTCCAAGGGCCTGTCCAACGATTTCCACCCACTATTTCATTTTTGAAGCAGAGAGTACAACTCCCCTAGGCCTCTTAGTTTTGAGCTTCGCTGGTCTAGAAGGGGATAATAATGTCATGACCAGTAAATAATAGCACGATTCTACAGCACATATGACAGTATGTAAAGTATTGACCCCTCTACAGCGATTCCCTTTTTGTTGAATTCCATATGTTGAAATAATATATATGTAAATATATATAAATATAATATTAAAAAATGTTTTAATTAAGAATTTTTATTCAAAACGTGACTTCTCAGAATTAACCCTTTATGGGTAAAAGCGAAAAAAATAAAAAATAAAATAAAAAAAATATATAAAATATTGCATGATTGTTAAAGCAATTTTTGGCCTTTGCAATTCAACAAATGGGGCGTCACTGGAAGGAGGGGGATTTCTTTTATAAAGCACTGTATTTCCTTCGCCATCCTGCTTTTTTGTGTATAACATTTGTTCAGGCAAAGAGAACCACTGAAGTTCTTATACACACCAAGAAAAGATGGTGTGGAGAGTCAAAATGTGCCTGTATCAGATTAAAACCATATACACACAAGAACACTATGCTTAGAAGTTTTAAAACTCGCAAATTCTCCCATAAGTAAAATGTATAAGTACAATATACTGGCAATAAAACTATTCACTACTTAAGCAAGCTGTGAAATATGGAAAGGAGCATTTCCACTTGGAATGCCTGCAGTTACTGCATCGGTACATGAATATCCATTTATCCATTTTCTGAAACCGCTTATCCCATTCAAGGTCGCAGGGGTGCTGGAGCCTAACCAAGGCAGGAAACACCCAGGGAGGGATGCCGTTTGTGCTCGTATATGGAAAAAGTACATTTCCAAATGCACAATGATATTTATCACTGAAGTCAATTATTGTGAGCATTAGTACTGGTATATAGTAACATAAAATAGAAACATACCATGATGATAAAGGTGACCGGTCCTATAAAGCTCCATATGAAGTGATTGTCCACTCTTAACCAACAACTGAAATAAAAAAAAACAGCTTTATTAAGCACATATCAATTAAAATAAATTAAGAAATAAAAAAGCAAGGTTTTTTTCATTCCAGCCTCTAAATAAACCTAAAAATGAACCTAAAATAACCTGCTCTTTATGAAAATACTTACTTAAAGATGTTTAAATTTATATAGAACATTAGAGTAAAAGACAAGAACTAATGGAATTAGTCCAGCATGTTTGAACAAGCGCATAGTTACTAGAAAGGAGATGGCCTTAATCAGGCATATAATTTAAAGTTTTTCTAGCATAGCACTATTACAAACATAAACAGGAGTGCCATTGGACCAAATTTATTAACGTAGCATTAGCTCAAACCACAATAAGTCAATAGTATTTAATTATGCAGGGGTTCACAAAGTCTACAAACAGATAAACTTACTGAAAGAATGGATTCAGCTGTGACTTGCATGCCCTTTTTCTTTTAGCAGCACTATCATTCTCCACATTGCAAACTTCTCCGCAATAAAATACACTCATATTCACTCACAGACTGCATAAATGTGGAAGGAATTTTGACTGGGACCAAATCAAACCTTTGACAGAAATTGTATTTGACAGAGTAAATCATATTTCTCCTACTCGTTTAAAAGCACAGGCAATTAAACACTAGTATGCTTAAGGTGTTTAGCGGTTTCCCACAGCTTTGTTTTGGTTCCAGCATTAGTACAGGCTATTTGGACTTGACTTACGCTTTCTTTGTGCCATAGCTCCTGTAGTCGATAGCTGCAGAGACCCCCACAACTATTGCTGGAACGAGGTAGCCAGACACGTAGTAATATTTTTTGCGGGAATATTCACTCTCAAAAACCTCCACAAGCATAAGGTAAAGTTGGATTCCTTCCAAACACATCCAGGCAAATGCAGCCAGGAAGAAAAAATGCAAAATACCAGCAATAATTGAGCAGCCAATCTGAAATAGATATAAGGACAAAATTCACACCAAGCTTAGGGCAAAAAAAGCATCTGTGTTTTTTTTATTTATTATTATCATTATTATTTAAAACTGGAAAATTAATTATTCATTAAAGACGACAACAGCATTTCAGTTTATGGTTAATATTTTGAAAGCAACAGTGGAACTATATAGCACGCCTTTTAGATACAGGCATACACAAACAAAACTAATTATGTTAAGATTTTGTATACAGTATTTGCAGATTTTTGGATTTAACACTCTGAGAAAATTGTTTTTATTAAGGCTGTGCTAAGAAAAAAAGTGTATGACAGGGCTCCAACCTTTCTATATTCTTTTTTGATTCCATACTATTTTAAGTTTTGATAATTCAGTAAATGATAATTGTGATCTACTGTGCACAAGATATCTACCTTCCTCATAGAGAACATGAACTAAATGAGGGGACAAGTATTGCAGAGTAAAATAGAACCTTAATCCCTTTAATTATGCTTAAATTCACTGTTCATTCAAGACAGAATTAAGGGAGTTGAAATTGACTCCGTTCTTGTATCTTTAATCCGCACCGATGGCGCTGACCATCCCGTGCTGTGTCAGGGAAAAGCACTGAAGGCTGAGAGCAGAGCCGTGTTTAAACGACTCAATCCGAGATGGAAGCTTTTATTTTTGGTAAGGAGCAGAGGAAATGGATCAGAAAATCAATACTGAAATCACTGTGCTTACCCTGGGTTCTGTCATATCGATACCAATTAGAAAAATTAACTCGGCGACAAAGAGATTGATGCACAAGTTCTTGTGGATGGTGTTGCGATCGCTCTGCAATCCCCGGAAAAAACAAAAAGTGAAGATGCTGATGGCCAAGCAAACCAGGGAGACAACAATCCCCACTCGGGTGATGACAGTTAAGAGCAGCTCGTGAACTCCGCCTTTGCCCTGAGAAATGAAGTATGAAGCAAATTAATTCATATGCCTTTGTGTCAGTTAAAATAGAGGACCATAATTCAGGTGCATCAATCTAACAGAAACATAATTTATATAATATAAACCATATACTTTGTATTAGTTGATTTTTTTTTTTTTTAGAACTTGCTTTAAGGAAAATGATTGCATATAATTAAATTATCTTCCCAATTCTAAGTTTAATTAATATTCTCAATATTGTCAATGTGACAAACTGCTAGAAAATGCATGAGAAAGGGATGTATAAAGGCAACACACATAAATGCAACCCACCTGGATTTCGCGATGTGCCATCAGAATGGCAAAGTTAGTGAGGTGGCTACAGGAACATGTTGTATGTGTTTTGTTGGCGTTGAGGAGTTTGCAGCCCTGAGTGGACCAGTGTCCCATCATACTCCTCTCAGAATAGTTCCAGAAGGAGCAGTTTGAGTTGAAATAGTGCTCCGTCTGAAAGTGGGCAAATTTGACAGTATTTGAGAAAATGTTTGTTTTCGAGGGAATTATTTAATCATTCAACAGACAGAGGAGGATGCATGCATATGTCATTAATTTGGGCTTAAGTAACAAATTGGAATACTTCACTTTCAATTATTTCAGACTAAACTAAAATAAGAAACGCTGAAGTACTATATTAAAATCTGTTTCTGCTTGTCTTTCACTTTAAATGTCACAGTATAAATCCAAACTGACAATATTCTATCATCATGGAGACGATGGGCCTTTCATAATGAAGTTTTTGAATATATTTTGGACTGCAAAATGTCCTTGTTATAGCAAAATATAGTCAGAGTTCAAATCTAGAAGTTAGTTTCAAACGATCAGAGGAAATGGAATCATTTACATTTTAATGTTGATTATTAAGAATACACTTAAATTCTAATAATTGTCAGTGCTGACCCATTTAATTTTGTGTTCAGTGACTTAAATGAACTCTTGTGTGACCTAACAAAGCATTTCAAAATTCAAATGGGGAGATTATGTGCCTAGTTGTTCTCTCCCATTGGTTTTATGACCTCTCCATTAATTCATCAGCAGACTCACGTCAATGTGCTCCAGGGTAAACATCACAGGGTCTGTAATAAACACACGACTGGACTCTTTGTTGATTGAGGCTGCTATGATGTGTGAGTTCACAGAAATCGAGTGGTTTCGTCCATTTCCTTCACTGCCAAACTTAATAGTGGCATTTTCTGTACTGAGGAACTGCCCAAGGTTTTTGTACAGAACAAATACCAGCTTTGCAACACCTGGAGGGAAAAGTTTAGTAGTTTAGGAGAAATAGTTTGAGAGGGCAACCTTGTCCTAAAAACACAGTATAAAACATGTTAAAATAAGCTATAGACTAGGAAAAAAGCAGCAATTCTTAGTAGCAGTGTCATAGGTAAACATTTTGCACTGGAAGTTTTTTAAGCAGCATCGAAGGAGACCTCACGTTTTTCATTGGGGGAAGCAAGAGTGAAATCAAATATTTCTCAAACATTTAATCGCTTGCTGTTCTTGCTTGTGAATTCTGAGAGGTTTAGCAAGTGCTTCAGGCTTACCATTTCGACTGTTGAGCTTGACTGTATTAGACGATAGCTGAATTGAAATGCCGCCCTTACTGGTCTGGGGAAATTTGAAATCCTGTACCTGGCCATCCGTGCTAAGCACATAAACATCCAGGACTGAATTTGGCAGACCCCAATGATAAAAGAAAAAGAAGAAAGGGAGGGGCGGGTTGTACAATCATTAATCAAATTATTGTTGATAACACCCCAGTATTTTTTTGTTTTTTAACTGTACAATGATTTAAATCGTCAGATTAAAATTCTCACCCCAAGTAAGTAAGTAATTACCCCAAACTGTTTAGCCAGCATTCAGTTGCGGACCAGGATAATGTGTAAAACTATAAACGATGCAAGATCGTTGGCAGCGTAAATACTATAAAACCTACGGGCCACACTGTTCCTTATTGGCAATTTAGACTAATTTCCAAACTTTTTGGGGACTTTTGGCAGTTTAAATTTAAATAATGCAAACATAACCAAGGTGTTTAAAAAGTTGATAATGCAGAGCACCAAAATTCCACACAAGCAAGAATGCGTGTTTAGCCATGATGCTTTAAGGTTGGCAATGTGCATTTTTCTGGTTCTGCCGTGCCTCCTAATGCTGAGAAGCCTCTTGCATGACGGGGGGCAGGTAAGATGGAAAGTCACATATATAACGGAGCTTAACATTCCTTCTGTCCCCCAGTAGATTTAGGCAGGTCTGCGTTCAACAGTTCTTTGAGGAGCTGCCCATCTAAATACATCAGAGTTAAATGGTCTGAAGTGTGAAATTACGAGGTAATGGAATCTATCCATCAGCCAATTCGGATCTATAATTCTATAATTTTGATGAAACCTGAATATGTATAATTTCCTACATTGTTTAATTCACCAGTCCTGGACTTATTCCCTGACAGAGGCACAAACAACATTTTCCTTTTAAGAAAAAAAACTAACAAACTAGCTTTAAATAATGCATTCATGCATTTTTTGGTGTTTTTTCTTTCTTTTTGTTTCACAACAATTTAAATATATTCCGAGAAACCAATGAAAAGTATAGACGATATTTCCCGGATATGCTTCTTATTTGTTTATTGGGAATGAAATCACTTACTTATATTCTCTGCGGGTACTTTCACTATAGCTGGTTCCATTAGATTGTCAGCTAGGACAAAGGCTCCCTCCTCCAAGGTATCGAGTAACATTGTTGCGGCATGTGTCTGCTCTGTAGAGTTCATATCTTGCCAGGATTTCAAGGCTTCTGGTCTCAGAAGGTTGTCAACCGTATCTACAATCGCCTGTGCCCACAAAGCAGAGAGAAATGTCAGCACATCAATAAACAATGACTTTTCAGCATTTCAGCAATGGAATACTGGCACAAGCCAATGACAAAACACACAAAATATAAAATGTGCACAAAAAAAAAACTAAATAAATAAAAAATACAAACACTTGAAAGCCGAACATACAGATTAAATATATAGTTTAGCTTGTGGTGGCAGTCAAAATTAACCACTTCATTTGACTCACTGTGTTAAAAAATGTAAATAAGGACCTCTTTTATTGGATTTCACAAATCAGCTGGCAGCATTGCACTTGTTAGTTTGCCAATTTCTCCTCAAACCTGTTTTGTCTGCTTTGCTGAATAAATAAAGATATTAAATTCTGCTAATACACCTTTAATGCAGATTTATGTAAAATCATTGCTGAACTTCATGATTCTGGTCGTAATTTATCATTAGGCACATACATATTTCATTCACTATTGACTATGAAAATACCTATGTATCGACAGAAATGTGCAATATTACAAATGTGGTTTTTGTTCTGTAAGCTTTAAAAGCTTTAGACTAATACACTTAATATCTTCTCACTACTTAAATGGAATTTGACCTTGTAAACGGGTTGAAGAAACCTAAATATCTCTAAATGCTAACAACGATAGAGCTAGAACCAAAAAGTATAAATAGATAGAAAATGACTTTGCCCAGGTCAGTCTTATTAGTCACAGGGAGCTGTAGATCTGTGTTTCTGATTTATGGCACAAATAAACATCTGCGTTGAACTGATTCATTAACTTTCTTAATTTGTATGTAGCAGATGAGAACAAAGTCTTAAAAGTATAGATTTTAATTAGCAATGGGCAGAAAAGATCTTCTTCACAGGTAACGATTCAAAAAAGTTTCAGAATGGTGAAAACAATACGGTAACTGAATGCAAAAAAAAAAAAAAGGAAATAAAGGGTTCCAAAGGTAAAATGCAAAACAAACGTTTTTACAAATAAAAAGTCCTACAATAAAAAATAAAAAAATAAAAACTTGTAAGATTGCAGGGAGATATTGTCAGAAAATGTTTGCGGCTGCAAATGATTTCCCAGCCATTTAGATCACACCTCTGGCTGTCAGGACAGAGCCACAATTATGGCTGTGGGAAGGCAATTATTCATAAAATGTATGAAGCGGAGAGAGGAGAGAGGCGACGTAGCAATGCAAAAAAAGGGAACATGCGGCAGAGCAAGGGCAAGGAGGGGGAACGGAGAAGCAGAGTGATACAGTAGCATGGCTGAGATACCTTCATGTATGCCCTGCATGTCCTTTCTCGTTTTTGAAGCTTTTTCATTAAAAAAAGGGAGAAGAGATCCAAAAAAAAAACACACACACAATTAGCACATTTAAGGGCACGTTTTCAAGGCTAAAACTAGATATCCAAGCTTCTTTATGCCCTATTGATTCCTCTCTTTCAGCTGTTCTCTTATTCTACCCATTGCAAGTAGAGGCTACTCATACTTTCAAAAACAGCATTCCAGAAAAAGACTCTTTCTAGATTTTCATAGGCAGAAAAGACACCTCATATCATTATGTCCATCGCATAACGTCAATATTGTTGACGTGGTAACTTTTATAAAAAATCAATGTTCTGCAAATCCCCCTTTTATCCTCGAGTTCTGTTCCCGAGAACCTTGACACTTTCTGAAAGAAAGGTAACAGAATATAATTGTTCCATAAAAAATTATAGTAGGTGAGGAGTTAGGCATCTAGTGGAAAGTCACAGAGCAATGCTTATACAGGGAAAGACTAGGATGAGCCAGCAGCACCAGGAGGCTCAGTGTCTGCCTCAGATGTGTCAAGAACTGTCAAAGGCAGAAAACTGCTCCCTAATTAACGTGCACGGCTGAAATAATCAATACTAACAAAATCAATGTTAAAAGATGACTTGTAATTTCCCCCTTTGAAAAACGTAAAACATTTTAAATTTCAACTGGTCTACGCTATGTAAGTGGCTATTAACATTTGGACATGTTATAATACAAGCAATCTCCACAACCCAATTCCAAAATGAATTGCAGGTATATCAATTGCTTAAGGTTTTTTTTTTTTTTTTTCTTCCAAAAGGCAGTATCTCTTCAATTAGATAAAAGTGCTGCAGTGCTTTGAAACCTGTGCGAAACCTGCAAAAGAAAGTCGGGAACCAATAACAGCAAAGAAGACCTCCAATACGAGAGAAAGAGAACAAGAATACCTTGTTAAAACTGCGACCTGCAGAGTCCTTTTCACTGGGCCTCAGCTCTTGTAACTGAGCGTCCAGGATATCCACCAGCTGCTCCATTAGTCTCACCGATGAGCTCACATCACCAGCGAATATGGGCCCTTTCGTATGCTTGGCCAGCTCATTTGCAAGGTTAGCCGCGTTTTCTCCGCTCCTAATCTGTAGTGATATAAATGACCATTTCAGCATGGTTCTTTTTTCCAAGCGAGGCACTCCCCACTCATTAAGATATATTCATGCTGTAAATACATATTTGTTTACAACATTATACATGATTAATCTGTGACTAATTGAAGATGATAAGATTCCTTCAACTTATTACCTTCTAGTACTCAGGTTTTTGTTACATTGTTGTCATAGGTGAGAAATCACAAAGGACTGCCGCACGTGAAACACGGGAGAGTATAATATAATCAAACAACTAGGGACATTTCTAATTTACGATGAAAACTAGCATGTTATAGGGGAAAACTAGCCAGATCAGGAACAGAAGACATGATTGAACTTCGCAAAAGAAATAATTTACAAAAGTAACAGTGATCAAGGTCTGACAAACCTTTTGGGCTACTTGGTTCACCCAGTGGGATGTGCAGTTACTGAGATCAGGCCCTTTTGGATGCCAGGCCCCAGTAGCAAGCACACATAGATAGGAAGCAGTACCTGAAAGAAACATTGAGAAATTACACACGAACCCAACAAAAACTAGATAAAGCATTATGTAAAAATAGTTTTAAGAAACAAAATGGAACAAAAAAGTTCCATGCTTTCTAGTGAGATGAAAAGACAAAATTATGGTAGCACATCTTATAACCATGTATTTCGTTCTCATTTCGGTAGAATAATTGGCAACCATGTTGTTGCATGGTAAAGTAATTTGCAACTTTGACTGAACAAATGCTTATCAAGAACCTCAATGCTCCATGATAAAATACTGTCACATTTTCACAAGACTAAATATTTCAACAAAACCATGTTACCGAAGGATCCTTTAATTTCAGACGACACTCCCCAAAATTCTACAGTCATTAAAGAATAAACTATCCTTAAGCAAACAATTGTAACATTTTAACCTAATTAAAAAAGGGGTAAATAGTTTGTGGGTGTCCAATATTTTCATTTTTGGATTTAAGCCAATGCAAATTTATTTTAAATGAACTTCTCCTTCATTTAAAAATAAATCAATTTCTTTCGTTTTCATGAAATACCCATGTTCAATTACATTATTGATTAATAAACAAACCAATGCTTCAAAAACTCTTTGGATTAAAGGTCTTCAAAGGTTGTTTTTTTTTTTGTTTTTCTTTAAAATTTTTAAATGATTATGTTACCCTTTCTATTAATAATAACAACTTGAAAACCCCAAAACTAGAACAAGGTGAATGAGTTGCATACCTCTGGTTCCCTTGGGGCAAGGTCTTTCCACTAGCATTCCCCTCTGTGTCTGGGGCCATGATATTTCCCTTTTTTCCGTTCCTTCACAAAATCGCTCCGGCAAGGGAAAAGAGTCGGGAGATGGTGGGGCTACGGTTTCCGGAGTTTCTGGTGGTGGCTTAGGACCCTTATTTCCTTCCTTTGGACTGGCTGTGGTTGTGCTGTTCTCCAAGCCTTTGTGTGAAGTAGTGGTCGTGGTAGTGGTTGTAGTAGTTTTCAGAGGTTGAGGGGAAATCGTTGCTCCTGAGAAAGTTAATACTGAAACAGGGAGGAAAAAGTAAAGGTATCACATTTATTACTTTGTAGATAAATAAAACACAAACAAAGGGATCGGGCACTTTTAAAGAGCATGCAGTGGTCTAATGCCAAAAGTTAGTGTAAACCGATGAATTATTGGCCTTGCAGAAAACCCTGGAAAATGTTTTGAAGAAATTGATCACTTTTCCTGATACTCAGTCTATATTGCATAAGAAAATAATTACTTCCTGCCTGAAATTCTTTATTGCTTGACTGATTTTAATGCATGTCCATGGGATTACAAAAAAAAAATTCCAAATCAAGCCGTTTTCAAGCCACTCAAAATAGAAGTGCGGGTGGAGATGGGTGGGGGACTGTTATCGCCCCAAAAAAATCTTTAGGCAGCAAGCACTGACTCACATAATGGGTCAAAGATGTTGCAAGCCTTGAAAAAAATTAAAGAAAAACTATAAAATCGGATGTATACAATATATTATGCCCTCAATCTCTCAAGGCGCTTCATTGACCACACATATGTGACTTTCTGTCATTTTGTTCAGCTATTCATTTATTACAGATACAGTGCTTTACAAACAATCTGTCTACCCATTTCCAGTGTAGGGAATGTAAACACACTGAATTACTATGAAAGGTCGCATGAAAATTATGACCACCTTAAAATGGCTAACACATTAACGTAGTAAGACTTGCATTATCCCAAGAAATACAGCCACCAATAATTACAAAAATAATTATTTCTTATTAGTAAAGGAAAAGTGAATGTTCACTGTAATTAAGTAAATTAAGATGCAGAGTCAGTTAAACATGCATCCAAACCCATCCTGATGGTCATTGCCATTGTTAAACCGTTCAGATTGTTCCCTGCAATTGGCCCACAGAGCCAACGCTTTTCTCTTCAGCAGGGTTTGTATTGGTGTGAGAAACACAACAACCGTATAATCTCATTATTATAGGACATGGAAATAAAGACACGCTATACCAAACTACTGCAGTGTGACGCAAAACATCTAAGCTGGGACAGACTCTTCCTAAACAATGTCAAGGTTAAAAAGGCAGCTTTTGAAAACCAACTGATATCTTTCAACTATTCTCGCCCTGTAACTGAAAACAAATAGAAAAAAAAACAATATAGCAATGTATACCCAGATACAACTTTGGCAACACGGTAACCACACTTTACACTCCATTATATTTTTAAGATTACGTCTTAAGTTTTTTTTTTCTTTTTCTTTTTCTTTTTGCAAGTAGAAGAATTGAGACAAAATGAATACTATTACTATTAAATACAAATATAAAAAGCATGATTGGCAGGTTGCCAAAATTTTGATTTGATCCCAGTCTCAGTGTCTATAAATATATATACATTGGTGTGCCGTTACCAATACGCAGATAGGCCTGTTCTAATTGAAATAACAACGTAATATTTATCTCAAAGGGAGAGGAAGATTACAAGCAATATGCTACTTTGCTAGGGTTCATCCCACAATCTTACCCAAAGAAACCAAAGCTGAAAGCTTGTTTACAGTTTGTGCTTAACTGAGGCCAATGCGTAGTTGTGTGGATGAGCGTGGGTTTACACAAGGTAGCATAAATAGTTAATTTTGAAAACAGGGAATTTGCTGCATTATTGACACAAAACAAAAACAAAATCGAATAGCAAATGCTAGTGATATTGGCTCTGGTGCTTTCATTCCAGCAGTCTTGCTCTGGTAAACGGAACATGCTAATTAAATACGACATTGGATAAATATTCCTCACCGGTGCTAAAGGAATCATTTAATAAACAAGTCTTTATCGGATGTGAAATAGGTGTCCATGTGGTAAATACTTATTAATGGAAAGGTAATTACAAATTAAGGGGATAGTGGGGAAAACGATCAAAACCCTGCTCTTTGGATCAACAAGGTCAAGTGCACTATTTGAGGGTAAGCTAAGGAGCAGAGAGATAAGCCATCTGCTTCAAAAGTAATGCCACAACGCTACAGGGTAGGGTACAGTGTAATTCTGAACCATCAACAAAACAACTATAAATTAAATATAACAGAATTATTACAGTAAAATAGTGGAATGGGTGTAGTGTGTTGAAATGTAAGATTTTGAGCACAGGGTTACATAATTAAACGGACACTTAGTTGCATGTCTGTTTCTAGCGTTATAGTTTATAGCTGTGACATATTGATTATATTTTTCTGTGAAAACAGAACATTATAATCAGGCTTGGCTGCCATAAATACTATTCTTCAAATAACAGACAAATCCCTTCACTTCTAATGAATGCTACTCCACAGATGCCAGCACCACGACTGCATTTATTTGCAGGGTTTTGTACGCCCCGCACATCACAAGCAGAAGCTCAAACTGCACAGGACTCCATTTGTGGGATTTCTTCAGACTGTAGATTTAAGTGAATGAATTTGGGGGAAGCCTCATCTTGGGATGTGCCCTAAAATGGAAGCGGTAAATAACATGGAGATCGAGATTAAGAATCCACTTTTGCGAGAAACTGTGGTTTCGGCCTAAAGAACAAAGCGTTTTAGGTATGTTGTTCTTCTAGTTGCCGTGTTCAGCACCTACATGTTTTCATTGGGGGTAGACAAGGGAACATGCAAAGAGATAACTAGTGTGCAAATTAGGCATTATGTCCATTCCAAAACGCAGCAAAATGTCTCTCTTCTCGCTCCTCTCTTTAGAGGTTGTTAAGTGCTGCCTAAAATTGCACCATTTAAATTGACAGGTTTACCTGTCAAAAATGCTGATAAGCTTGAATATTAAAAAAATAAAATACAAATGTTTTTTAATACATACAATACAATAATATCTGTAATGAAATATAACTGAAATTTAGATTTAATTTATTAGTTTGTAATATGTTTATTTTCCAGGATGTGATACACAACTATAAATAAAGTAATTACCTGGAATAAAGCCAGGATGTTCAGGAGTGGGTATAACATTAGAGCTTGAATTCACCACTGAATTACCATGTAATTCCTGACATTGAGGTGAAGTAATTATTTTCTTCACATGTAAAATAAGAGAGAAACACCAGAGGACTAAGCTGGACAGTAGCTGAGAGCAAAGAGCTATCTCTGGCCGGTGCCTGAAGTCTGAAGTTTTGAACAGGGGCCGGGTGAAAATCTCTGCCAAAACACGAGTATTCATCTACAGGGACAGGGCCTGATGACTACAAAGAACAATGTTGGTTGTTTTTAGCAATTGCAATGATACAGGCCCAGATCAATGTACACACTAGACGGGGAAAATGACAATGGTAATTTTCCACATCAGTACATTTCTTATGCATCGTGTCCACTTGGATGCATCCCACATTCATTTATTACTTTCCAAACAACTAGTGATATCTTTAACATTTTCCTCAACACCTCTGTCTCTCATCCTGAATAACATAGGTCATGTACAGAGAAAATTTACGATTCTGATTCAGGGTTTCTTGAATTACAGCAGGGTTTCTTACAGAAATTCAGTTTACACCTGTAAATTATATTCCTGGTGAACTGAATGTGTGCATGCGTAAGACATTTTAACTTTATTTTTATTGAACTTAAAATGACTGTCAGGTTTAAACATGTATATAAATAAGTAGCCTACTTTTTTATTATTGTAACCATTTGTTTATTGTATAATTGGTCAATAACTGAAAACCAATACTTTGAGAGAGAGAGAAGTATTACATTGACAGCTGAGCTCTAAAACGTGTGAAGATATTAACCAAGCGAGCAGAAATTGCATCTGCGGAAATTACTATTAATGACAAAGGAATCATTTGTTGCTTGCTCACCCTTATGCGCCTGTTGATTAGGAAAAACATATAGAATTGAACCTTGTTTTTTACTTCAAGGCATTAACAGTACTTTAGAAAATATAATGACAGAATCAGAAATTATTCCGGTGTAAATTTAACTCTACAGTGTTAAAGAGATCCTAAACCAAGAAAAAAAAAAAAAAAAACAAGCTGCATTTTAGTTATGGCTGTCCGTTTTTTTTTTTTTTTTTTCTGAAAATATATTACTTTCTCTACAGTTGTTTATTATTTCCTTTTTATATTGTCGGTATTTAAATATCAGCAAAGAATAATTGGTTTTCCTCAGACAGTTAAATAAACTAAGAAAATATCTAATCACCAGTGTATTTTATACCGAAAAATTTATATTTAAGGGAAGAAACTGTGAGCTGTTAACTTCCTCTCTACATCACTCCAGTTTACTATGACCCTGTCCACACTTAATGGGTCTGCCCTAGTCCACCTCAACATGCTTTCCAAATTTGTTTAAAGTTAGGCATAACATGTTGGTATGCGAACGGGTGTGTAGTGTGGAAATTGTATCAAAACATACTAATATTAAGCTAATCACTTGCATTGCTCATTTGAAATTTGGACATTTTAAAAAACTGCTCAGGAACGCAATAACCTACAGTCTTCATGTGGATGTCACTGTTGATAAGCTTTGAGCCAGATTTTGACTCGTAGCCCTAGTACCTAGTAAGAACAATGACTATAGCACATTTTTGGAGAATGAGTACAGAGACTATAGATGAGTATACATTTTTTTGAGTATAGAGACCACGGTGTAATGTAGTACTTTTAAATTATTTGTCCCAGTTGCTACCTCTTGACGCCAAATTAAAAACTATATATATATATATATATATATATATATACACATACACTATATGGACAAAAGTATTGGGACATCTACACATTACACCTACAGGAGCTTTTATGACATGCCATTTTAAATTCATAGGCATTAATATCAAATTGGTACCCCCTTTGCAGCTGTAACAGCTTCCACTCTTCTGGGAACATTTTCTACAAGATTTTGGAGTGTGTGTTTTGGAATTTTTGACCATTCTTCCAGAAGAACATTTGTAAGGTCAGACACTGATGTTGGACGAGACGGCCTGGCTCACAATCTCCGTTCTAGTTCATCCCAAAGGTATTTGATAGGGTTGAGGTCAGGGCTCTGTGCGGGCCAGTCAATTTCTTCCACACCAAACTCATCCAACCATGCCTTTATGGACCTTGCTTTGTGCACTGGACAGTCATGCTGGAACAAAAAAGGGCCTTCCCCAAACTGTACACCACTCCATCCAACGCTTGGCATTGTGCTTGATGATGTAAAGCCTGCATACAGCTGCTCGACCATGGAAACCCATGCCATGGAGCTCCCGGCGCACAGTTTTTGTGCTGATGTTAATGCCAGAGGCGATTTGGAACTCTGCAGTTACTGAGTCAGCAGAGCGTTGGCGACTTTTACGCACTATGCGCCTCAGCACTTGGCGACCCTGCTCTGTAACTTTAAGTGGTGTGCCACTTCGTGGCTGAGTTGCTGTGGTTCCTAAACGCCTCCACTTTGCAATAATACCACTTACAGTTGATCGTGGAATATCTAGGGAGGAAGAAATTTCACGAACTGCAACGGTGGCATGCTATTACAGTACCACACTTGAATTCAGTGAGCTCTTTAGACCGACCCATTCTTTCACAAATGTTTGTAAAGGCAGACTGCATGGCTAGGTGGTTGATTTTATACACCTGTGGCAATGGGACTGAATGAAACACCTGAATTTGTCTGAGGTTTTCCTTTTCCAAGAGGCAAGAGAGTGATCTACACAATGATTAAACATTGCCTCAGATATATTATCGTCAATTAGTGTCATATTGTGAAGTGAAAAAACCAGGTAAGGAATAATACAATTCCAATACAATGGTGCACTCAATTAATAGTGATATAGTTTAATGTAGATCTAGTTACCCCACAACAGGATTAGCCAAAAAGGTCCGCTATTCTCAGATTAGGGATTTACCTTTGCCTAAATTATGTGCTAGTGACTCATGCATGAGTCTCAACAACATCTACAATCTATGAGATGATTGCGTAAGGCTCATCATTATTGAGTATGGTCAATTTCTGACCCAACCACGGGCATTCCTCTAGGCCACAGATATGAAAGCGAGCTAGTCATTGTGCTTGAGACCTGGAACCCAGGGAGTCATGGGCAAATGGAAATGAACGAAGAACCGTGAAACTCTGTGAGCTTGGTCCTGCAGTATTAAAGCAGTATATGGCTGACCTAGGACCTTCACCGCATCTACACATTTCCTGGCTGAAACGACTATAAGTCACATCAAAATGTTGACCTAAATCTTCACTGGACACAGGGCCTTTGTGAAGTTTTAAAGTTTTCACATTGGAGTCAGCTACTGAATACTGATTCTACATGCCAGTAGAGAGTTGGATGAACAGATATTGCAGAAAATTAACTCAAGATAAACAACATATGATTCATTTACAACCTTATAAAAATATAAAAAATATACGCAAAATTAATAAATGTTTATATGTTAAACTGTGGTAAACTGTGTGTCATTAGAGTCTTTTTTGCTTTTCATCAGCCCTGGATTCAGGGTAATGAGTGTTAATAGTAATAAGGGTTATTATATCCTCAATATAAAAATGATCAGACATTTTCCACTTTCGATAGGTAAATTAAAAACCTGCGGCTTTAAGATGCCCCCAATGAATGTAAAAATTGCTCTGTGAAGTCTAACTGTTATACTCTAGAACATCTCATTCTTCACACCTCTCAATATGTCTTAACTGTTTGTTTAAAGACCTAAGGGGACTACCAGTGAGAGTGATCTATTGTTGCCCTAAGGCAGTCTATATACCTGTCCAGACAGGTAATATTCAACTGATGAGGTTAAATCTCCTTTCTCACATTGGGAATGGACCTCATAACATTAGTGAAGAATGTGGAAACCACCAGCACTGTAAATCACATTAAATCCCTTGGCAGTAATCCCTTATGATGTGCTAGTAGAGATTTAGATTTTCTTTTTTTTTCTGCCAAGCTCACTTTAAGATGCTTCATATACCTTAAAAAGCTTCCACAGCGTATCTAATATGCATTACACTCTAAATTTGGGAATGGTCATCTGTAACCTTTGAAGCATAGCCTGCAAAATATCAAAATAATACTGATACAGCTGCTATTTAAAAACACACTTTACCATTGAATTCTGCAAGCAAATGATGACTGAAATGTTGATTACCTTGTGCAGGATCGGGTGGTCCAAATTCCAGATTATATCTCAATATGTAAAAATTATTCCATACATATAGCTGGTTGTCTCTGGGATTGTAATCCACAGCTGCAATATACTGGTACTGGTTGGGAAAGTGAATATCCGTAAACTCCCCATGGTTTTGTTTAGTGTTGTAAACATAATCAATTAGGCTTCTGCTAACTTCACTGTCATTGTCTTCGTATGTGGATCTTACTACGTACAAGACTCCACATATCATGAACGCATTAGAGGCAGAGCGTTTGTCGTAAGTTGTCTCCCATGTAGCTTCAAATCGCAAGGTGTAAGGGTTCAACTGGCTGATGACAATCATCCCATTGTTCTGCTCAGTGGCATAAATAACCCACAGGCCATTCTCATCCACAGCCAAGTCAATATCAGTTTTTCCACCCCACTTGTAGGGAGAGGTGTCGTGATAGTTGGCGTTATTGATGATGGCTTCCCCACTTTTGATCCGAGTCCTCAAGTCAAACTTCACAATGTTTCTGGTCCTCTCCTTGTTAAAAAAAACCGCACCATCATACACCACAAATCCAGTACCGTCCACCCGATGGGGAAGCTTGTACGTCGTAGTTTGTCGAGCATTTTGGAAGTCATCTAGCGAGGCATACTCAATGAGTGTATCAGTGCGATAGGGAGTCCAGGGCATGAAGTAGATTTTGTCGCCTGCTTGAAGGGGGTCTTTACACCACGCCCCTGCTTGCTGCTCCGCCTCAAAGAGAAAGGAGGCATCTCCTACTGCTTTCAGTGTCCCAGGACAAACAAAAACTAGTAAAGGGAAAGAGTGAAACAAGAAACAAATTTAGGTCAGCAAAACACTCAATAGTGAAGAGAAAAAAAAAAAAAAAACTAAGACATACCATTTGGAGTTATATTGTCTTGGTAAATGAGTAGTCCAGGCAGAGTGGAAATAAATGTATCGGTGGCCAATAGACTTAAAATTCCATATATTGTCAAGCAGTAAGGGGAGTTTGGTAAAAAGGGAAAGTGAAGTTGTAAAATAATGGATTCTGTATTAAGGAAAAAATCAGCAGAATGCCTAATAAAAAGAAGCACTGCTTCTTAGACATAAATAGTAGAGAAACACATAGCAAGGGAGAGAAGAAAACCAATTCTCCTGTAAATAAATACAGCCAACTAAAGACACTTGGAAACAGCAGGGAGGTTTAAAGAGCAGGATTCATCATGTCTGTAAATGAGCTTGTCGGTTACACGATGTTTAATCTGGTATCTGAGAGCCATTTGGTTACTAGTGGTGCAAATCACGTCCTTTACAATTTATTAAAAATTTTTAAATCTCAAAGTTGTTGGGGAATAAGGTGGAAGAGTAAGTGGGGGGAATAGGATGAGAGAGGGCAGAGAGAAAACAAAATACAATAGAAGTAGTGAACTTAAATAGGCCAAGAAACCCTGTTACCACGGCATGCTATGGAGAGGGTTTGGGAAGCCAGGCAAAATAAGATGGTGTTAACAAGAGAAAGCACCAAGGGGCATGGGTAAGTAACACTAAAGAGCCCAGCCGGTAAACCCCACTTACATATTTAAGCTCCAAGTGTCAAAGGATCATTTTACTCCCATTGTTACTTTCTACTGACCTTATGAGGAAGTTTTTCTACTGCCTGTCAGGATCAGAACACCAGAGTAGGGATAGGATGGTTTACAACCATATGCCACAAAACAAGGAGCTAGGGTTTGGATTGTGTCAGTTATTTACCTTTTTGTTCCACTTCTATTTTAAGCATTGGAAGAGAGAATGAAAAGGGTGCAAGGAAAAAAGAGATTAACATGAATTTACTGGCATCTCTATTTATTACAAATGCAGTAACACATTTTATGAGACAAGGACATAAAGAGGAATACCTGTTGTGTACAGGAGGAAAAGAGAAAGAAAATTAAAGCACAGCAAGCAGCCTTTGAAGAAAGAAATGGGTTAAAGAGAGAGAAAGAAGTATAAAAGGACAATGTTTTTCATTAGGACCGATCTGTATGCCAGGGTTTAAAATATAGACAAGACAGTAATAGGCCTTCCCACTTTGAGTCTGCTAAAGCATGTTTATATGCCATTTATAGGGGATGCTATATATCTATATATATATATATATATATTGTCCTTTTAATACCATTCACACAACATACAGCACAGCCACATCACAGACGACAACACCAACAACACTAAAACACTCAAGTTGTAAGAGCACATTTGTAGCAACTTAACAGTAATAACATTTTCACTGTTATCTCTGTAAGCTAAAACATGTGGCATGTGCCTCCAATCCATAACACAGTGCAGGTGCAAAAAAATAGCAGTGCCATATATTATCTAATGTCCTTCGCTGTACCTTATTTATCTTTTTCTACAGTTGAGACAGCAGAAAATTAGTCAAGTGACTGTTAAACCACTGCGGACCTGTTTATAGTAACATGCAGACAAAAAATCATGATCTTTGAGTTAAATAATTTACATAAATATATAATTGGGATTTTGTTCATGCATTGAGTCAGCCACAAAATATGATACTTGATGGCTTGTGCAAAGTCCGTAGGCGATGTCCCTTAAAAATATGAATTCCATTATATTTAAATGTCAGTGATTGACATAATGCACAATGAAGATTGGTCTTAAACATTAGGTGAAAATATTGCAAATGTTTATGCAACGTAGGCCTATGCCCAATTTACATAACATAACATTAACATATCTGTGTATCTTTACATTACGGTCCCTATGGACACAATAAAACAATCAAACAAAAACATATACTCAAAGCTAAATATACAGCAGACATTTATCAGAAATAATATATTGTTAATAATGTGAGAATACTGAAAATCAAGTGTACATTTCTAAAATATACCCTAACACATCCATGACTGTTTGTTTCTGTTTCATCCAGAGCCATGTTTGGGTATCTAGCTCCCTAAATATTATAGGAACTAAATAAGCTAAATTAAGTGCACTGTCTCTACATCAACTCCAGTACAAAGAAGCTAGATGTCTGTAATTTGCTTTTTTCAATGGATATTCTGTGTTCCAGACTACCAGAGATTTTTTCTTCTTCTGGATAATAGGAAAATCCCTTAATTGCTACTACAGTCAGGTAAAATGTACATTCTCTGTAGCATATACGACATGGGCGAGCTGCATTCTGTTGCCTACGAAATCGAACAATGAATGAGACAAATTGAGAAAATGTAGCTTTTTCCCCGCAGGAATAAACAGTCAGCACGACAAAAGGAAGCAAAGAATCTAGAAAGGAAGAGATAGGAGAAATTTCACCTGAGTATGCGTTAGTAAAAGAAAGCGCAATATCAGAAATGGGTTCTAGGAAAAAAGTTATTAGAATCAGTGTAACGCATGATTCCTGCGGATAGTACAAGGAAAGAAAAGAATGAAAATTAATTAAAGAACATTCAAAACATCAAGACATCACAGACCCCCACATCCATTTTTGACATACTAAGTTGAGTTAATATATATTTTAAAAGTTTAACATAAAAAAATAGAATGCTATAATTTGATTTATTTTTTACTGTATGATTTGATCATTTGTTTGCATTATAATGTATGCATGTATGGCAACTGTGGGATTCAATCAAAACTTAATAAAATTTAATAAAATTGTATTTAGTAGAGTTTTAGAACTATATTATTTTTTACCCTAACAACATTTTATTTTCACAACATACACAAGAAAATATTTTCCATACATTTAAGAAAATGTATTAAATCCCATGAAAATAAGTAACGTAATGAATACTTGAAAACCATCTGACCATTTCATACATCAGGGGATAGATGCCATCTGAGTCTGTAAAACCAATTATATTCAACTGTCCACTTTTTATCCTGACTGCCCATCTTGTTTATGCAATCAAAGTGTGCGCACTCGTCAGACCCCTTTCTCTAGACTAGTTATTGCTCATGGGTTCCTTTTACCGGGGACATAACTTTACCAACCACATACACAATTTCCCCGCTGAGCTAAAGACTCCGTAGGGTGATATCCCTTTCAACAGCAAACTTGTGCTCAACAAACTCCGCTAGATTCTCCATCTCTGAAGACCTGTAGCTACGTTAGCCGACGGGTAGTAGGTGAAGTTTTTGAATCAAAGCACTATAAATTACATGTGTGCACACCAGACCCCAATGTGGGAATACAAGTCAGGTCACTTAAATCGTTAAACATTAGCCTGCAAGCTAAATACTCCAGTTGCCTACACAGGAAACACAACAAATTATTTAAAAGTTTAAATAGAAAACCTTATTGTGTTAAATGGATAATTTGAATAATTAAGATATTCTTTACATGGTTACAGCTGCAATTTGAGTTCTAGATCCTATTCATAAAAATTATTCTCAAATAAGTCTCCTGAGTGGCTAAAATAGTACAGGCACTTGCTAGAGGGGATCTGGATGTTATAATTTGCCATCTGAATCCCGAGTGGCGGCACAAAATTGGCTAAGCACTGCCTGTGGTAGGGTGGAATGTTCTTCACTGCTGCAGTACAAAGACCTCTTTTGACCTTCTGGCCACCTGTAAGCTAGCAGGACTATGAGGGATATGCCAACCCTCCAGTCGCTGCCGAACATCACGTACAGAACAATGCAGACTGCAGCATTTAAAAACCAGATTAATCAGATAGGTGTCTTGAATTTGAGCTAGCTGAAAATACACAATTAATCTCAGGGATGCATCGCTTTACAGTTTGCTGGGGGACGGATTCAAGTGTTAAACTGAGTTGTTCAATATAACTGACAGACCTGCTGGGAGCAGCAACTAGATTTATCCTGGATTCAATTTGATTAGAATAAACTTGTTAAAATTCCAAAAGGGAAAAATCAGAGTAGGAAAAGGGCATATATAGTACTACGGCAACAATAAAGAGTCAATTTGTACTCCGTGCATGGAAAGAAGTTGGTAGCATTTGGATGCCACAGACTCCGTGTGACTCAAGCACTCAGAGAAATTTCTCTATTTTTCTCCTAACAGTGGGTTGTTCAGCAGAAAAAGGACTATGCAAAATGAAAGCTTATATTACAAAGTGCCTGAAACTATAAAGTCAGCCACATCCCCAGATCCCAAAGCTGATTTATGTCATATTTTCAAAGTAATATTTGTATTCTTCAC
Organism: Hiodon alosoides; assembly: GCA_025775065.1. Taxonomy (NCBI): domain Eukaryota; kingdom Metazoa; phylum Chordata; class Actinopteri; order Hiodontiformes; family Hiodontidae; genus Hiodon; species Hiodon alosoides. The sequence continues at coordinate 34,784 of JAOYSI010004558.1, forward strand.
TTTTCCTAAAACCAGTACAGCTTAAACATAGTGTAAAAGACCATTCATACCAATGAGAAGATGGATCTAGCTGCAGCTGCAAGGTCTGTATGCTCTTGGTGCTGATGTGTTGAACTCTAAAGCAATTCTTAAACGTTCAGGTTTTCACCTCCAATAACATAAAAGAATACATGCAATTTTATATCGGGAATTTGGCTCATTTTAGAATCTCATCGGTTCTAACGCTAATGTTCTCTGATTTTGATGATTTCTCAAATCAGACCATAAGCTTTATTCTTTAATTTCAACCATGCTAAATTTTCTAACCTGGATGTATGTTTCAACATCACTGAGCCACATGGCAAGATACACAGCAGAAAGATAGAAGGCTTTCAAGGGCTTTTTTCTTTTAGTGTTAACTAAATAATAGATAATTGAACATTGCTTCAACACATGATTTTATTTTACACAATATAATTATATTAAGTAACATTAATTATCGTAATGAGGCCTCTTTTTAAATGTAACTCTTTTCTAAAATAGCTTTGTATGTTTTTGTTTGTAAAACTATTTGTGAGTTTGTGTTAGTACCTGAACGCTATCACATTAACCGTAGAGTGAAAAGAGCTGGTTTCTTAATGAGAGAGACAAAGACAAATAGAGAAAAAGTGTAGACAATGTGGTTATCGTGGCTAAATATTACCTCTGTGTCAGTATCAAAGGTTTGGCCTTACAACATGCATATTTTTCTCTTTTCTTTTGTCCTATTCTGACTTTAAAAATATATTTTACTTATTAATGTTATAAACAAAAACTTTCAGGAGCATGAATGATAGAACCAATGCAAACTAGCGTTTACTACCCCGTTCATAATATAACAGATAAAAAGTCGTTTAAAAATCTATTCTCCTCCACACATTCATTTTAGATGGGAAAGAGCACAGCGAATACTGCAACAGAAACAGATATTGTGGCAAATGGAACCAAAGCATGGTGCACGGCTCCTAGGAGACTTTGGCACCGGTTCGGTTCTGCTTGCCTTTAAGTCAAGAGAGGCCTTGTATGTATGTATCAACAGTATGTATGACTGTGCAGGTTTGAGCCGAAGGTGGGAGGGCTGGCTAGCCGAAAGGGGGTTGGGTGTTTGACCAATGTGTCAGCTAGTATCTCTTATTCTTGACTACTGGCATACACTTGAAAGCAGTGCAGGCGGGATCAGGATCGGGCTCTTTGTGTCAAATAAACAACGCACCTTCTTGCCAGATCACGTCTGTCTATGCAAGTTGTCTGTACCAAGTACTACAATTTGTTTGCAGTACATAAGTGGATTTTTGTTAAACAGACTATGGATATTATTTTATACGGCATAGCAACTTTTAACTTATATCTGTATCCCAAGAAGCCAAATAACTTTTTCAGGGAGTCTTAGTGTTTTTTTTTGTGTGTGTGTTTTTTATTTAACACAAAGAATTTCTACTTTTTTTTTTTTTTTTTTACTTATATGAGTGATAGCTGGGATCAATAAATCTACAAAGAAACCAATTGGCGGTCATTCACAAAACACTTGACACAGTGTCATTTAGAATCATCACAGTTTAACCACCCACAAATAAAAAATACAGAAGATTGAATAAAAGACTATACTTACTGTAGGGGACACATTCGTACTGGACCTCAAGGTATTTGTAGGTTCCAGGGCAGGGGTCAGGAAAAACGTCCGACCCAGTAATCACAACACACTGTGTTCGATTGTTGCACCTGAAAGAGAAAAGTTTGTTTGATATCTGGACTGTATTTTTTTTAAAGAGAGCAGTGTTGCATACTTAAGGGTTGACAGTTTATGATAATTGTACAAATTCAAGACGAGTGTACTCTTTTTAAGCTCTGGATAAACATGTCAGCAAAATTAATTAAATTGTCACATAAGAGGGGGCACTGCTGAACCTGAATTAAGCTGTATAAATAAATAAAATTGCACACCATTTAAGTCTCATTTTCATAAGAGCATCTGGTAAGCAACTGAATAATAATGATAATAATAATAATAATAATTCCCGGCTGGGGTGGGGGAAATTGGCAGGGCTTCTCTCAACTCATCTCTACCCAGTGTCTCTTGTCAGCTTCCCAGAGGCCTATAGGCTGGCCATGCCTTCAAGAGAAACATGCCTCTCCTCCAATTGGCACTTAACCTCTCTTACTGGGCTGTGTATCCTGCATGGTGTTAAAGAAACTCAAATTTTGAGGAGACAAGCCATTCTTCCTCACACTTTCATAGAGCACGGCTGAGTTTAGAGAGACGACTGAGTTGTATTAGCACAATTAAGGCCTAAAAAGTAATTATAAATCCTTATAATCTGTATTAAACTGAAACATAAGTTACATATTGGCTGCTATGTATTTGTTGTTAATTCATTTTGTCAATGAAGTTGATCTACACTTATATCGCGGTTATCAAAATCAAACTTATTCATAACCTCTTCATAGTCTACTTACACTTTCTGTTAATAAATTAATTGCATGTACCATAATACATTTTGGCAATTATAATATATACATTTTTCTTCTTTTTATAAAATATATATATTATATTGACTGTGGCAACTACAATATGAGTATTAGTATATTTATATTCATTATTAGAAAAACACTGGCCCTAAAGCAGATGTGTTGAATTTGAGCAGAGGAAATTATCAGAAGGTAGTTGTGTCAGACAGATATCGTGAAGAATTAAAATAAACACCACTTTCAATATTTTCCAGTCTGGTGATTAATTTAAAGGAGGTTAAAGACAATATCAAGCCATTTATAATAACTTCAAAACCTCAAAACGGCAATAAATTTGTCATTTGCTGGCAAGTTTGGTCATTTGCAAGCAAATTATTCCGCATCAAATTGAATTATTCTTTAAAGCCAAGTCTGATCCAATTACAAATTGTGCTTATGTAGGATATGACAGCGTGATTAGCGAGATATTTGTACCATTTTATTTCCATGACTTTTCCACCATCAATCACCATGCATCACCCCTTTGTCTGAATCCTCTTATTTTTCAAGGTGCTGCGGTGAGAATGGGATTTTTCAAGCTAGTTTTTACACATTGTTTCAGTGTCGCATCTAACCTGTCCCCAGATTTCTGTAAATGCAAATGCGATAACATCACATAAATGCACATTCTATGTGGTCATAATTACAGTTTTTGAAATGGCGAACTTTCCTGAGACAGACATTTTAATGTGAGACATTCTCTAATCAATAGCTCTGTTCTGCTGATTAAGCAGTGACTAGATAGCATTTGTTCCCCTGTCATGCACCAGAAAATATTTATTCAACAGATCATTGGAAATGTAGTAATACAGATTTGATATTCCCCCTTCCCTTGAAATTGCATCCACTGTCATTCACTGTCACAGACAGGAGTGTATAAGTACTGCTGGCCTTGTGAAACGTGTACAACAATGTCCTCTGGCTACATTATGCCACTTCCAGTTGATTCTTCTATTATAAATATAAATCAAGATATTATTTCCAGCAAGGGATTTATTTATTTTTGCTACTTCTCTGAGGAAGATTAAATCGCAAAGTTCTTTGACTTCAACAAATATCCCAGTGTCAAAATGACTGTCAAAATTTGGAGAAGAGTGGTATTTTGACTAATAAATCCAATAAGGGTTCATTTTTATTCGGCGCTGAATCTCTCGCTCGGGCCGTGTAGCCTGCAGATTGGAAAAGAGATGGGTAGCTTGAAGCATGAATATGATTGGCTATGTTTGCTAGTCGTACTTCCTCACCCTCTCTGTGTGTGGCGGAAAGATTTGTAATCCAAATTGAGGCAAAAAAGACCAAAGTAATTGGTTATTTCAATTTTAAATGTTGGTGACCCTGAAACCTCGCTATGCTATTATTGAGGTTGTGGCTTGACTTGTTTCTAAAGACTGAGGATTGGACATTGCCATGTGAGGAAGTACCCCCCCACACCAGTGGCGGTTTCTAAGAGCCCAAAATGTCACACTGCCTCCACCAGCTTGCCTTCTTCCCATAGTGCATCCTGGTGCCATGTGTTCTCCAGGTAAGCAACGCAAGCGCGCCTGCCATCCAGGTGATGTTAAAGAAACCGGGATTCATCAGACCAGGCCACCCTCTTCCATTGCTCCATGGTCCAGTTGGAAGCTACCCAAGAGACGCTTTCCAAGAGACCTAAGAAACTTGGTTTGGTGATTCTAGGTCAAACGGTTCTGGAGTTGCAGAGGTTTAAATTTTAGTACAGTGCCACCGATTGGCCGATTAGCTGCATATATTTTATGGTCTCTACGTTCTACGCTTGCTGGACATACCTACTTAGTTCAGTGAAATTTATATACAGGTTGGTTTTATTTGTTTTCAAAGAGCAGGAAAATAATAATAGCACTAAAAGATCAAGCAAAAACAAAAGATGGCATATTGTGTTAGGTACAAACCAAAAACTGAGAAATACTGCTACTGATTTTGTTATTGTTGCTAACAATAGCTCAGCAGTGCTATCAGCAGTTACTGCTGTTATATTTGAATTTCACCAAAAAAAAAAAAAAACCGTTGGTGACAGATGTTCTGAAATCCCCAGTCAAAACAACATATTTTGAAGTATTAGATTTTGTCTGGATTTGTATTTTTCCTTAATCTGACAGCCTTTTTAATGCGTTTATACTCAATGGCTTTTAACCATCCATACTTTCTTTCATCACCCACATATGTTTTCCATTCCACACACGGCACGATTAATAAAAAAAAATAAATTAATAAAAACTATGGTCAAATCTTAAGTTGATTTATCAGCTGGATTAATCATAGAATCAGACCGTTGCTTTTTTGGCCAGTCTGACAATATTATATTTGATTTTCTCTATGCTGAATATTGTGAGAATTGTCAACGTCCGTTGTCATGTAATTCACATAACATTCGTTATGCAAATATTAAATTATTTCATCAGTCAGCATTTTGTGCCTGTTTCCACAAAAGGTAAGACCTAAAAAAATAATTTTGCCAAATGGTCTGAAATGTTTTTAAATATATGTACACTTTACAGAATTTGAGATTAGTCAATGTTACAGGATGAAGATCCATTTAATCTGAAATGCTGACGAAGATTATTCCCACCTATGAAGACAAAGCTCTCAATGTTCCCAAGAACAACCAATAGTGATAAGCAGTGAAAATGCCAGTCGAAAGTTTAAAGTCAAAATACAAAAATAGATAAGGGAATCCACCATCTTTTCTAATTTTTTATTATTGGTTTTAGACTAATTGTTCAGTGGCTGGTGAAGCAGATTTAACTAAATTTATGCTATAATAACTTGTCTAAATGACCTTAAGTTATTTTATATGCTACAATAATCAAATTTAGTGCAGCTCAGACAGGCCATTTAGGTATCCATTTTAGGACATCCTCAGACATTACCCCTCCTCAAGTCAATCGTCAGACATCAGACCTCACCCCTCCTCAAGTCAATCGTCAAACCACTTCAAGCCATACTATTCCCTCCCATATTTTACAGTTACTGGAGCTGGAGTTTAGCAGTCCAGTTTTACTTGCTCAAGAGACCGGTACTAGAACTATAAAAAAATAATAATAAATATAAAAAATACACAAATTAAATAGGCCTATAATAATATACTTAAACAAATGTACCTTAATAGGACAGCCAAAGTTAGTGCAGTTAAATGTGTTAATTTGAAAATACGTTAATGAAACTATGTATATATATATTTTTTTTTTAAATTACTTTAAAATATAGGTTGCTTGCGTTTTGCAGTGTTGAAAATCGGGCGATGGAAAACCAGAACCATATCCTTTAAATTAAAACACACACCAATAACTCTATTTAACTAAATATTTTTCTAATCAACATGCATACTTTCCTTTTTATTTATTGCTTTATTTTAAAATGAGTAGATATTTATGAGTTAATGTAAATATTCGTGAAAATAATGTGTTAATAAGTAAGCTAAAGATAATTGAATGTCTTAAGCAACCAATTACTGAATTTGCCATATGTAAAATATAAAGTAATATAATAAAAAACAATTAGATTAGATTAAGTATTACATTAGATTTGGTTGCTAACACAACCTTGGTTGCTATTCCGGTTACCATAAAAAACGGATGGGGGTGGTATGGCTCGAAGTGGTCTGACGATTGACTCGAGGAGGGGTGACGATTGACTCAAGGAGGGGTAATGTCTTTGGATGTCCTAAAATGGACACCGTACCCTTGGCTGATTTTAAACATTGAGCCTAATACAATCCTTTTTTCAGCTCAGTGAATAATCAACAATCTATATCTATATATATATAGATAGATAGATAGATAGATAGATAGATAGATAGATAGCAGTTATGCCTGCGGCATAGTTCTTGAGGCAGAACTTACAATATAAATGTTAAATTGGAGAAAGATAACGTTAGAATTTTAATCAGCAAAAACAGGTCCACAACCTGGCATACAGGTATTGATTCCCCATTAATTCTGAGTCTAGTTGCCACGGGATATTTATATAAATCCCTAAAAATACAGAGGAAACCTTAATCTAATGGTAGGTTAATTATTTATAACCATCAGAATGCTTCTTATTTTTGTCTGTGGGGACATAAGCCAACCAAATTTTATTGAGTTTTTATTCATAAACACTTACTATTCAGGTCTACTCCTTGTTTGGCGGAACAGATTAATTACGGTTTATGGAATGTTAACCTAAGATTCTTTAAATATATACTACAACAAATTTACAGTCGAGAAGTACGTGGCTATGTGCTGTCAGACAGCAACAATGGAAGTCTTCAGAGAGCCACGCAAGCACTTCTGTCACTTATATAAAAAGTGTAAGCAGAAAAAAGTATTCACTGCTCATTCATAACAATATGTGTCTTTATAATGCAAATTCTTTTTTTCATCTTTGAAAACAAAATAAAGTAAGCAACACCCTCATCAGTGAGGACCACAGGGATGTGAACAGGAATGTATCCAAATAAAAATATCACGGAAGTAATATGGAAAGATTAATTTTTTCTTTATTTCTATTTATGTTGGCAATATGGTTCCAATCCTCCCTCTTTATCTCTCGACCCCTCCCTCTCCCCCCTTCTGTCCATCCCCTCTCCTGACCTCCTTCAATTTGAAATTCATTCTCACATACAATTTTTGTGTTCTGACGCATATTTTGACTTAGTCATGTTCCCCTTTCTTTAAAAAATATTTTTTTTTATACTGCACATATAGTATTCTGTATACTTGTATACTGTAAAGCATCCTTTAAGTCCTGATATCAACAGTGACTTATTTTACTATGGATGGATTATGCGACAGACAGGCAATTTTCCTCTGTACTTCCTGACCATGCTTTTTCTTTTAACTAAAAGTTAAAAGCAACCTGAATTTAGTTTGCAGTGATGATCCAGTGTAAACATTACACAATACTGGAGGTAATGCAACATATTGCATCCTGCAGTAGTGTCAATGATATTGTGTAAAAATACTACTATGTATTCTATAGCATGGTTTTAACTTTCAGAAGTGAATTAAATATAATTTTTACATCCAGTGATACATACTTTCAGAGTATGTTCAGTATATGTTATTCTTAGCAGTTTTTTTAATTTATTTTTTTAGTACAATATATTAATGTGGATTATGTGATACGTGCTTATCACTTTCATGTCAATTTTGAATGATAGTGTGGTATTGCAGCATATCAAGATTGCGAAGTACAACTGGGATCTTCAAACCCACCTGCCTTTGAACCAATTATTATTTCACATACTGCAGGTTACACAGCCTGTACGAGCTAATTGGAGGACTGGGCTGAGCTAACTGGTCCTCCCAGTATCACAGTGGACTTGCAGGCTCTTAGGTACACTAAACAACAAATAAAACATAAAAACATAATTTACAGCATGTTAAAATACTAGAAAATTCACCTTTGTGACATAATTTTGTAGGCGTCGGGGAGGTAGCAGTTAATGTTTTCCATCTGAAAAGGATCAGCATCGCAGATCTTGTCGTCTGTGCGGCCGTAATTGGCACTTTCAATCATGATGACATCACTTCCTGGACAGCGTAGATCAATTGGATAACCCTCACAAGATAGCTCTCTTCTCACCAAGCCAAAAGGCAGTGCTGCGCGGCTAAAGCCTAAGGGGAAAGAAGAAGCATGCATCAGTACAGGAAAATCAAAAACAAAAAAATATACTGCTCTGACAAGGAGCATGAGAGTATATGGATAGTATAATGATTTATATAAAAAAAAATCCAGATCATGTGAGGAATACTATACAAATGTTGTGCAGTTTTGGAGATTTGGGAGGAAGTTTCTTACATACTTCATCCTGGCAGCATTTAAGATTTGTTTTCTGAAATTAATATGTTTCGTGCTTTTGTGCCTTTTCTTCGCACTCTCTCTTCCTCTTATCTTGCAAATAAAGTCAAAAGATATTCTTGTAAAATATTAATTATGCATTGATGCTTTGTTTAGTTTTATTTTTGTGGCTAGTAGTATCTGGGAATTCACAAAAGTTGATAAAGCCCTGTGTTCCTCAGTTAGACCTGAGATCAGTATGGATCTGTTTCATGCCCCGTCTAGATAATTAATGTGGTCCGTTAACCACTGACAGTTGTAGGTGACCTTTCCACAGTTACCATGGGACTTGAATGGTCTAGGCATGTGTGAGAATGGTGAAACCAATATCTTTGTTTATTCAAATATGCTACATGTGGTGAGCACCAAACGGGAAACTACTCGAAATATAAATTAAAAAAAATTAAATATTATAATACCATTTATTCGCGTATTTACTTATGTTGATTGTTGACCTCTTCCCTTGGATAATTTTTCCAGAGGAATCATATATGCACAGGCCAGACAAACAAATGAACCATTTTCCAGTATCCTCAATACCTATGTCTGTTTACTTATGTGTTCTTCTGTTTATCTGAAAACTTCATAACGAGATATATAGCTTTATTTTATAATAATTTTTAATTTTTATTTTATATAGCTAACAAAAATAAAAAAAAAATATTTGCAGTCTTTTTCTAAAGGGAATGCAACAACAAATCAAGCATCTCAACAACACGGAGTGAAATTTAATCCATTTTACAGCCTTGACAATCGAAGAGAGGACAGGCGGGAGGTTGAGCAAAAAAATAAATAAAAACAAAATCAATGCTCTGGCTTTGTGCTCTGCAAATGTGAACACTGCGAAATAGCTCTGCTAGGGGTAAAATTAACTATTTTGCTTGATTCTCTCCTCTGTCAACAAATGATTTTGAAAATAAATTAAAAAAAATACTAGAAGAGACAATTACAGAAAGGGAACAGACTAAATAGTAACAGGTACATTAGCATTGGTGTCTGGTATTAAAATGTACCTTAAACATACATGTAGACAGCTCCTCGGCTACGAGCAATAACAATTTATAGATCATAGACACAGCAGTTATTTTTGCGGTTGAACAGAGCCTCTGCCTGCTATATCAATAATAAATGTTGTTAGAGACAACTTTCTTTTCTGGTTGAAGTGGAGGCCATTTGTGATCACAGTGCAGTGCTTCCTTAATGAGTCTCTGTTCACAGTCTAATGCCTTGGAAAAAATGTCATTACTTCTTTTCATACCCTAATTTGTTTTGTAAGATTGGCACTTGAACACACTGCCCGATCCTCTTGTGCTATTCCTGCTAATTACCTTAAGCCTTTGACTGTCATAGATGGCACTATTAGTATGGGTACAAGTGTGCACTGCTCAGACCTATTAAATGAAATCCTCGTAAAACTAGCGACAGTGGCAAGATCATTTTCTCTATTAGGCTGGATCTATTCAGGACAGCTGGATTAGCACCAGGCATTTTAAAACAGAAGTAAACAGCAGGGTGATTGTTAGGAAGTATTTACATGTTTGTATGCTTGAATATTTCTGCTCTCGTCATTGTTTGAAACGACAGCAGCAACGGGAATAACAATCGTTTCAAAAGATGTTTCATGATCCGACAATGGGCAAAGAGAACTCAATAGACTCAAGATGAGTATTAAGAAAATACGTTTTGTTATTATCAATGCATTTCAGACATGCCCTTTGCAACTCCTGGAGATGAAAAATGAACTCAGGTCTGAACACTTTCCTTTAGCTGATACACAATTCATCAGAAAAGTTGTCTAGCCAGACTTTCTTGTCTTGAATAAGGAAAGCATGGCATGAGATGAGCATCCCTGCTCTGCAAGTTCGCTGTGAACACACAGCGCTACAACTGAAGTACAATGTTTAAAATACTGGCAGTTCCTTATTATTATTTTTTTTTCTCTCACCAGATAAAAGCAATCTAAACACCAATCTGTTGTTCTTCACGTGCATAGTCTATTTGCAGGGCAGTCCAATTGATTATTTCACCAAAAAAAAAAAAAAAAAAAAGAAAAGTATTTTTAAAGGATCGATTGTGCGGCCTTAATTTCCTAGCCCTTGTTTTACCCAATGGGCAGATTCATATGACCTTCAAACGGATCAATCCGGTTACAGTCAGACATATTTAACAGGGTTACCTTTTTTTTCACTTCCCTACGACTGTGGCATGGTTCAAAATAATCACCAATGTAACTGCTAATCATTCAAACACCACCATGCTGTTTCAAGAGCACATCCAAAATACTTAAATTGCTGTGGGTGTATCGTTCTGTTGTGTGTGTGCTTGTATTAATAATTACTGTTAGTTACACAGTAAAAAGCATCCTTCTGGTTTACTTGGCTTGGTATTGACTGTGACTCGATTGTAAAAACTGTCAATTGATTAAGCCTCGGGCTGCACTAGTTTTTAAAAACACTTTTGGGGGATCTTTTGGGACAAGTAGTGGAGCTACCTATGCAATTCAATTCAGAAACATAAGCTTTTGGAAAGCTCCACAAGCATACTTTTTAACTGATTATTTGTCTTAAATTCAATCTCCACCTACAAAACTGGAGAAGTTGCCAACATTTTACCTTTTTGTCATTTAGCAGACACACCTATCCAAAGCAGTATATTATTGCCATATTTTGAGGATAAAAGTAAAAACAGTAAATTTGTTTACCTTCACCTACTATTTCCTGCTGTTGAGTGCTAAGATGGTACATAGATAAGTGCTCCTAAGGCGTTTCAGGGCATAGCTAGGGCCAATTAACAGTTACACATTTTACCTACTACTACCTGCTCAATTCGGCAGTTAGTTAAAGAATAACGTTATGATATACTCTTCCAGATTTATTCGTGGCTCTGTATTTTATAGTGAGAGGGTGTGACTGTGATTGAACCAGATTTGGATCTTGGTCTGAAAATTGTAGACAATAAAAAAAAAAAAATCCTCCCTGGTGTGCTTGGACCTGGAGCTGGAGCTGAAAACTTAATGCAATCAGGAGAAACGAGAAAAAGAATCCTTATGATTTTGCGCCGATTTCTATCAAGAATTTTCATTTGGCTAGCAGCAAAGGGAAAAAAATCCATCTGAAATGCATTAGCACCTCAATGACGTGAAGCAAACGTGTTCGTCACCACAGAATGTGCCACTAATGAGGAGCTTCTCTGCAACATTCCAAGCCTGTTTGCTCTCTTTCATGCCTTAAAAGAACGACTAGATATTGATATTTCCCATTACTTTTATAACTGCTGAGAAATCAATGCCATTTTTTCTATGTTGTATTTCTGGAGACATTTTTTTTAAAATGTGTTCATAATCATGAAAAGCCACATCACTAAGAAAGGATAAATGCGGTTATTGTTGCCAACATACACAAGATGCAAAAGTTGTGTTAATTTGAAAAGTCAAGAAGACAAAAGCTGCATACTTGATAGAAGAGATGAATGGCCTTTTAAACAGGGATTTGTATATAAACCCCAGTAAGATTTGTGGTTAGAGTATGGTAGTGGAGTTCTTGATAGCCAACCTAAGAAAACTGTTTTTTATCAGCCTTACTTTTGTGATCACAGCACATTACATTTAAGTTTAAGTCTAAAAGTGACATGTCTTTTAGATTTGTAGTTCTCCTTCTAATTGAACGATAGAACCAGGATAAAAAAAAATAAAAAAAAAACAATAAATAATATATTACAAGGAATGCTCAATCCCATCCCCATGGCAACGCACCACCAGTGTCATAATTGGTGTGGTGTTGTTGACATTGCACCCTATCAAGCTATGCTCGTCAGCAACATTGAACTTAATGGTTAATCACAATAGATTCACTTAAGTCCCCGTAAATAGCATAGAATGTATTGTATTTCCACCAAGTCCTTTAATTAAAAGTATCACCATGCTGAGTATCACCATGTGCAGGAGAAATGGCCTGTCAGATCTGCAAATAGATTCTTAAAGTTTGCAAATATCAGACATGTTTTACATGATGAGAAGTCAGGTGAAAAACTGAAATGCATCCCACTCCGATGTGTCTAGTTGAAGTTGGGTGTTAACCAGAATTTAAAAGAATCAATTTTGCAGATTTTTTCTCAATACAGCCATATAAAATATATTAAATATGACAGGGGAAAGCAGCAAAGTTGATGGGATAAAAGAGGATAAAAGTTGAGTCAGATGTTCTTTGGAATCAGTTTATCAATCACAAGGTGCTGGCAACTAAATCTGGATTTCAGATCCATACAACCAAAAAAAGTTGTGAAAGTCGTTAGCCACATTAACGACACCACAGTCAACCTATTTCCACACCCACACATCTACCACACTGATATGGGTTGGTTATCAAAAGGCTGGTTCTTGGCAAAGTAAACAAATTCAAGCTTGAAAGATGATTTCCTCCTCAAGAAACTTTTTCAATTTTTCTTAAGCTGAAAGGTTTTGAGAAGACATTATTTTTATTTATTTTTTAAACAGTGTAACCTTTGATTCTGCAGTGCTATGTTAAACTAAATAGAACGAAGGCGAGGATAACATTTTTAGCATGCTGAACCAATAGTTCCCAAAAGTGACTGAAGTTAGATCTGGCTGTCTGATCAACGTTTTTTGTCAATACTTTCCATAGTAGTAGACACAAGTTAACTTAACATCCTTTCTAGTGTGAAAATCCAGATCACTGATTGACTTCAAACTAACTCCTAGTGCTGAGACGGAGCTGTTGTGGTTGACCTGGAAGAGATTGTAAAAAATCCTGCCATAAGTCCATAGAAAATGTATTTAATCTGCATTAGCATCTCCCAGGAGTATCCATTGCTGGGTAAAACGAACATTTTGTTGCTAATGCCGTTTTCAGCGACCTATATGTGTGAGGTGAGATTTTTCATTTTGACAAGAGTAAAAACAAAGCAAAGGAACTACTGAACCCTGCGCCAGATAGACATGATGCTCTCTCATCCTGTGAACCTAGCCGGAATTATATTTTGAGGACTTTGTGGCCTCACTTGTCACAATAAGTTAGCAAAATGTTTTCTAGCGGCATTCTGATGTACTATTAGGACATTTTGTTATATACTTTGTGGTGGGAAAAAAATGTTTGAATATTTTTACTCTTTTGATTCTTCTACCAAGCAAACCGATTCTAAAGTTGCCGTCAATCAGCTGCCACAATGTGTGTAGTAAAACTGCAGCATGGCAACGGAAATCCTCATTCACACAAAGACTCATTGTCCTCCCAATCATCCTTCTATAATTCTACTCAAATGTGGACTGGTGAAGAGATGAAGTTAACAAACTGAACTAAAACTTTCGGAATGTGGAAACAATATTCAAAATAAAATGAACTGTGAAATTACAGTGATACTTGGAAAACCACATAACATTTCAAAATGTGGACTTAAATCCATGGTGAAATGTGAACAAGTTAGAGATTTATCTAACATTAAACCAAGAGCATTTTTTTTTGGTATAACTTTTTACTTAAAATTGTAATACGAACCATAAGAAGACTGGCGAAAAATCTTTTAAAAAACTCAAACTTTCAAACACACAAAAGCATGTTCTCCGAGGCTTTAGCATAGCCACATTTTTGGAATATTCTGATCTAAAAGCAGAATTTTGCTGGGAGAGATTCGAGAGGGGACACAGACACTCACAATGCTTGTCATTAACCATTAAAAGAGCTCTGATTTGCCTTTGTTCTGACAACAGCAAACAGCTGCTTGTAAATGAGCTATAATCCTTAGGTTGGTTTTATTATTCTACACTTTTGGTTTACAAGGTTGCTTGCTGAGGGGATTTGTGGTGGGGTGTGTTGGGGGATAGGTGATAGTAAGGCCTACAGATTTAGACTGGAATTGTAGGAAACACAGCTTGAAAAAAATATTCTACAGCATAAGAGTTAAAAGGAACTTCTGAGTCAAGTTACACCCCACAGCGCTGACTCCATAATCCTGTGATAGCCTTAATCGTAGAATGTTCTTAACAAGAACAAAAAAAGGAACATATATATATATATAACTTCTTCATAACATGCTAACAAAAATTGCATATAATAAGATTCTTCTTTTTGTAACTAGAATATCATCCAAGGTGTAACAAAATACATTTACAACATTTTAAAGCATTCAAACACAATATTAGTTCTACACATGGATCCCTAATATTTTTATTTAGCTCTTTTGCACTGTAATTTTTTTTTTCTCTAAAAATAAAATAAATATTTGAGGTTAAAATAATAAATGTATAATCAGCACTAACCTGAAGATTATCTATGTTCCACTAAATATCATTACATTTTGACATAAGATTTCAGCAATATGCAATTTCCAATAAATAAAACAAAAATGAAAAACGTTATTTGTATAAGAAGCTTATTTTCATCTATTTTGTTACAGGGGACACGTCAAATTATCTGACAGAAAGATATCTGTAAAAAATGAGTTAGATCCAAAATATTGCACAATTCCTTCATTTAGAATGTACATTAAGGTAGAAGATACAGAAAAGTCTGACTTACAACAGCCAAGACTTCCATTGACCTCTGATATGCATATGATTCTTTTGTCTGCACAACGTTATACATTAGGAAAAATTGCAAAATTGTCATGAAGTAGTAGCGCAGCTCAAATTCATGATTTATTTTCTTTCGTGGGGCATCAAAGCATGCAGTTATTTTTAACTGGCTTGTGTTTTTTTTTTTTTTTTTTTGATGGAACAACAGAAGCTAAAGCAAAATAACTATTATTAAAATACAAATATTTCTTGTGTTTAAAAAAGCTGAAAAATTCAGAAAGGTGGGTCTGAAATTCAAATTCTTCTTAGCTGCATTTTTCATAGACGCTCTCTGTGTAACTGTGGGGCACCTGGTTCTGTACCTCATTTGTATTCACAGCCAGGCACTTTGCTCCAGTTCATTTACATCTTTTTCTTCCATAGCAACAGCGGGTGATCAGGAGCTATCAGGAGCATTTTTGAAATTGGTACATGGCTCTTACATATCTTATCATTGTGTGTAAACATTTAACATATCCTTTACATTTTTAAAAATTCTAATATATAAAAGTAGCTTTTTACTAAGGGCTACTTTTGTAGTTTACCCAGTTCGAGAGTGTTTCAGACGTGTGTGACAAATATTTCACAACTGTATCTTAACTGATGGATTTTTAATGCCAACGGCCTTGACGTAAAATTATGGCTATAATATGATTGCAATCAATTTTTCCCATGTTTGTAGTCCATATTATTTTCCTATACTGCATCTCACCATGAACTATAATGATCAGTGTTTCTCCTACTTAAAAAAAAAAAAAAGGTATATGCCACAGAAGTCAATAAAAAGAGTACATGTAAAACAGAAATAGAAGTCAAATTGTCTGCTCTAATAAACAATTTGGCTTCTCATTCAATAAGGAATATGAACACACACTGTATATGCACTGTTAAGGCTATTACTAAAGTCCATCTTCATTTGTTTCTGCAGAGGTAGTATGTTCCTTATCTGTATAAATGTGCAGCATATTTAGTCTCTGTTGCAATTGGTGCTCACATAGAATTTAATTCTAAAACCAATTAGGTAGTCATGCTTGAGGACACCAATGCACAAGCTGAATGCTTCATTTGTTCATAATAATTTCCTTATTCAGGCAACCAAGGAGAGACACAATGCTCTTGACTTCGACCAACAGAGTTTTTTACTTGGGTGCTGTTTCTAGGTTTATCATTTTCAGATGATGGGTTCTGTACTGTAAATTACTTTGGCACCTTCTGATGCCAGAAAGTTATTTTTGTTTGGTGCGGGCATATTCAGATAGTGCTTTTCATCTGAGACAAAACACATTCCCACTATAAAAGATCAAAGTGTTCTTTGTACTATGATTTTGTACTATGTGACATACTTTTAGAAATATGGGAATTGGTAGCATAGAACGCAATACATTTGATATGTAATCAAATTTATTATTGTCTCTGGGTATGTGTGTGGAAGGTAACGATTGGATGACAATTTTAAAGGCAAGTGTGAAATAAAAACTAAAATTACAACGAAAAGTCTTTTTTAACCCTTCAGATCATGAGATTTTTCCTGAAATTTTAAGCGTCAGATTATTTAATTAGATTCTTTACTCTTGACTAAATATCTAGCTATCTAGCAAGCAAACTATTAATAAGGAAAATAGCTCTCAAAACCTGAAGCCTGGTTATAATAGCAAAAACTGTATGAAAACTTCATATTCATAAAATTTAATTTTAAAGCTTTGATCCCATTTTAGCTTTTGACCTATATATGGTTTGCATGGACATGCTTGGAAAAAGGCCCAAGTTGCTCTCATTAATTATAAAACCCACTAAAATATTCCTCTCCAATTAATCCCCTTTTTAAAATTTGGAAACACTAATTATTTTAGTTTTGGTTCTTTTTTCATCGGCACGAACCCTACCACTACACACAGGGAGAGAGAGAAAGTATGACTACCCTAGTCACTTCCGAGCCACCCATCTCTTTTACACTCTCTAGGCTACAAAGACTACACGTCAAGTGTAGCGTTGGTAGGCAGAAAAGCATCTTTGACGGAGAAGCATGTTTGACGTTACTGCTAGCCTGCAGGCCCCCAGAAAGCCAATAGGTGAGGCTCATTAGCGATGGACAGCCCTCTGCCAATCGTGTGCCGTCACTGTGATCTCTGGATTAAAATCTGAGAATGACATTAGCTGAACTCAAAACAGCAAACTCAAGCTCATAGGGCCCAGTCTGCCCTCAGGAGGGCAAGGATCTTCTTTATTTAACGTCGTTCAAGTTTTGCATTTACGGTGCAGCAAAATAGCACATTATCACATGCATTGTGCTGTGAAATACAAATTATTTTTCCAAGAGTAGAGCAAAATGTCAGATTTTTTTTTTTTTTTGATAGCTAGATGTGAAAAATATATTTTCAAATGTTTGTTCGTACCGTAATTATCTTTAATATTTAAATGACCGACTTACAACGTTTTTAGCTGGTAATGCAAAGGAAATTTTTTAAAAGTTTAAAATTAAAATTGTGGAAGTTTTAGGACAAAAATAGGAAATAGGACAAAATTCAGGAACGACAATACCACTGAATCTAGTCATCGACGAAGTGACCAAATTAAATTGATCAATCAATCAATTTCTGGATTTTACAAAAAACTGTTGTCTAAACAGTGTTAATAATTCACTTTCTTACAGAAAATTTTGAACCCTGATGATGAGGCAAGCGGGAGGAATTTTACAGAGCAAATTCGCTTTCAGCCACACTTGAAAATGCATGTGACATTTTTTAGGTTATACAATTCTATCACTCAGGAATAAATAAGTTAATTAACTAGTCCTGACAGCACTGTCCAAAAGAAACAGACCATGATTCACCTGGTGTATGTGACACACACATTCTACATGAAGAATACATAACTTCTATTGTCAAACACCAGTTCACCAACGGCAACCCTTACTGACAGACTGGAGTGCTATGTGATGCTCCATATTCCCACATAAGAGATTTTTTCTCAAATGTACAGCATATTTTTTTCCTTTTCTTAAATCTTAAAATAGGTGACAAATCCTGCATATCCCTTGACACTGGATTCACTATCTTCAAAGGGCATTTGAGATTTGAGTAAGGCACTAGAGGAAACTTTGAAGCTCGTTGCGGTAAAACAATAATGGTAAAAAAAAATGGTAAATCTAAAACAGCACAATAATGCAGTATTGCATTATATATACAGTCAACTAGAGCTGTGTATGAAACGTGTATAGCAGTCAATGACCCATGGATAATATATACTGCAAAACAGGTTGATGAGTCATCTATGTCTATCTATTTTTTTTTTCCTTTGGTATTCAGGCAGGCTGCAATCTGCCATCTGCACATGTTTTGCTCATAATTCAAGATAGGCATATTGGAGACCCATATAATTCTGCTGAAGTAAGAGCAAAGCATAAAAGGATGATGTTAAATCTGACAAGACAGGGGTAAGATTACAAATCTCTGTGTGCAAATTCTTGTTCAATAAATCATTCTTCTCAACTCCTCTACTTTTCCTGTGATGTTCTGGCACCTAAATGACATATAATAAATCTATAGGAAAAAAATATTAATTAAAAAAATATATATGTAATGCGATGGGTGGGACCATTGGGGCTATTTGCATTTGATACTATTTTGTATAATGACGTTTTCTTGTGCTTGTAAGCATCTTATTTCTTCTACTAATAAGAATATAATGCTATTGAATATAGCTGTGTACAGTGTGACTAGAGGGTTGCCAAAGTTTTATCAGCTATTAAGTAACTTAATAATGCATAATATGTATTCATGGGAAGTTAATTAAAAAAACAAAACGATTGAGTTACTTATTTGAGACTCAAACAGGAAATATGAATAAAAGTTCTAGATTTACCATAGGACACCAGTGATCTTGAAGTCAAGCCCGTTGATGTAAATTTTTCACATGCTATTTTCAGATGCACTTTTTTGGGAAACAAGATAAAGGCTGTCCCAACTACAGCACTAAAAACAAATAAAGCAATAAAAGTTAACAACGCTTCTCAGACTTAAATTTATTAAGAACAAAGTGGATGGCACACCTGG
This sequence comes from Hiodon alosoides, assembly GCA_025775065.1. Taxonomy (NCBI): domain Eukaryota; kingdom Metazoa; phylum Chordata; class Actinopteri; order Hiodontiformes; family Hiodontidae; genus Hiodon; species Hiodon alosoides. Next base: position 53,765 of record JAOYSI010004558.1, read on the forward strand.
CCCTGGTGTTTTTTCTGTTGTTTCTTGGGGGTTGGGGTTCTGAATGAAAAGACGAAACAAAAAGGGGCAAACTGGTCCTCATGCATATCATTCATCTGGGTTCTTGCATGACAAACACAAACTCGGAGCCAGCTGTGAAGAGTCTTAATCCATGCAAATCCATCCTTCCTTTCTGAAAACCCTGATGAGGATTAAAAGTACTCAGCAGGGCGGAGACCACGGCTGCAGTCACACCTTGCCTCCCTGAGTTTTCATTCCTTTGTCACCTTATCTCCTCATCTAAGGAATAGCTATTGGTAAGAGACAGGAAATGACGGCAAGTCCCACCTGGCCCCAATAACACTTAGCTCACAGGGAAGTAGGATTCCAAAGTCTAAAAATACCTGGAATACACCAGGATTTACAGGGAGACAAAAGCCAAAACCAATTTAAACCGTCTACATAGAAGCTCAAAGCAGATCCGCCTTTCCACTTATCCATTAGCTACCCTTCCACAATCATAAAGTAGAACCTCTACATATTATTAAATACAGACGAAATGTCTGAATGTCAGAACAATGTAAAGGACAATTCATTTGCTGAAAAATCCTATTCTCTCTGGGCTGTAACACAAGTTTATGTAATCAACTAGTTGTGCCACAATGCATCATCTGAAATATTTTAAAGTGTAAATAATGAGGAGTATCTCTGTGTTGCTTTAGTAACATATGCTGCAACTAAAATAATAATAAAATACTAGTCACATTCATGGACTGAAACTGTTAAAATACATATATATTTTTTTCTGTTCAGGCTGAAATATTAAAATGAAAATAAAACAATATAAAATACACATTTCCAGTTCAATTTATTAGCTCTGAAATATCTCAATGAACTGTTAGGAATAAGAAATCTATTTGATTTAAAAAAAATATTAATATTATTGCTGATTAGATTTCTTATTACACATGCATTCAAAACATTTGGGTGTTCCAATATAGACAAATTAAACAATGCCAATGAATATTGTATGTTAGATCACAAGGTTGTATACGAAAGACAAGATCTCTGGGACATCTCTAGGAAAACCCATGAAGCTATCAATCTAAAACAAACTTCAACAAAAGCTAAACTTCTAGCCTTTTAAAGGATTCCAGTAACCCATTTAATTTAATTACTAAAATGCATTAAAGGGATATTACAGGCAGGATGTTGTTTAATGAACCATGTTTACTTAGCTATATAGCTTGTAATGATTTGTTGTTGGGCTGTTGCCGTTGGTTACAACAGGACAATCAACTAAGTATGTGCTCATGAAGATGCTTAACCGAGTCAATACAAGATGTAATTCTGAACTGCTTTTCAAGCACGGGTGAACAGAAACCTTTTTTTTTTTTTTTTTTACATAAATAAGGCACTTTTAGAACACTTTTAGTTCAGGCTGTAGGAGCTTTATTTTAATTTGCATATTAAAATGAAGAAAGCAAATTCCGCCTATATATATAAATAATTTGTTTTGCTTTAAAAATGATGGACAGTAGTGAGGAATGGTTACTTACCTTCAGAACACTGTAAATGGGCCAGTGTGAATATCATTAAGCAGACGGTTGGTAGTTTCCACATGGGGCCTGCCATTGTCCTTTGCTTCAATGACGTTTCCATGCTTGCTAATAGGGACTGTAGTTAAAAATGCTCAGGCTCCCAGATCCCAGTAACCTACATCATTGATCTTCTCACCTGAAAGGCAATTGAAAGAAGGTTTGTATATTTTTGATACACCAGGGTTACCTATTACTTATTTATTCTTTACGTTTTTGCTGTTGGCATAGACATAATTTTATTTCAAGTAAAATAAAACAACTTCAGAAAATCTGTAAAAGTCATTAAAGTTCATAATCCAGAAGAATTGAGATTAGGTTCATTCTTACTATTGATGAGAGGTCTGCCTTCAACCCAAAACTACGAAGGCTTTTAGAGGCATATGCATAAAATAAACAAACTAGCAAACAATGTTTATAGACTGTATATGAGCCCACACCAAAATTACATATATTGAGTTCAATTAATTTTGCGTTTTCCTTCATTAGTATCCCTTGTGCCTTTTTTCTTCCAATTGCCCTAAATAAAGTTCTGGGTCCTAAAAAACCTGACTGGCTAGTTTTTAAATTCAGTTCATACATGTGAGGCTTGGGTTTACCTTATCAACACTGACTGGTGTCACGCACACTTAACTCCCATGAATCAATTCTACATCCACACAGGAAAAAACAACGTCACACTACAAACAGCTCACACAAGACACCATTAAAGACATCTCAATGTTTTCCTTCGGTCTTTTCCGTAGAGGAAAGATATCTTGCAATTATTTGTATTAGAGGTTGTTGTTGCTGTCTTTGCAGCCCTTTTTATTATGTGTAATATAATGAAAATTATTTGTTCATAAAACCATTTAGCGCTTTGAAGTACTGTGAATCTTGACACCACCCTTTCAGTGATCCACTTGTCAGACCTCCTGATTGTTTTATACTGGACATAATTTGAAGATCATTACAGTTTGCAGATTGTTTTCCAAGCACAAATTTAAAAATATACTTTTGGTAAAATAAAAGCCTGTCAATTTCACCATCCAGAAGATACAAGTAACTTCCACATTAGCACATAATGCCTTAATTAAGGCTGGCATTGTAAACTCATTTGAAACGGTATTGCGTCTCACCAGGGACTTCTAATTTTAAAGGCATTTAAAAGAGGTTAACAGGAATACATTGAAATTAGACTGGGAATTGCAATGTCTGAAAACACATAAAATGGTTGTATTATGTCAGCCCATATTTACTTACAGTACACATACTTAACAGATCTACCCTGCAAAGATTTCTGCAGGTTAGACATATGGCTTCATTACAAAGAAGATGAGTTTGTGTGCATTCTTTTTTTCAGAACATGTTAAAAAATAAGAATGGGTATAACCCGGAAGGACTCATTTTCATATTGTGAGGCATTTACTTAAATTTTTTATTTTTACCTGCTGCAAAGCAAAAACTCCTAGCCTACAGCCAATTGCAACATATCAGCATTTTAAAGACATCTCTGCTCCCAAATGCATAACTCACCCTAAAATAATCTTAATTATTTCTTCATTAAAATACATAATGCATTTTTTTACCAGATTCCAACGATTGCAGCAACTAACACTTTATATTTCAATACAGCTGGGTTTTTATGGAAGATATGCAAGTAGATTTCTTAAGGACCCCCTCACATCCCAATCATACAGAGTTTATACCAACACTCTCCTATACCCATTTCCTGTTCTTTAACTTTAACTTTTAAAACCAGTAGACCTGGGGTCATTGAAATTCCACCAGTTTTAACACAAAATTAATTAATGTTTTAATGTACCCACAAACATATAGTTGCATTGTAGATTTAACACTCATGAATTATGAGGGTTCTGATGTTATGAGGAGCTTCATTACTAAAAATGATATGGGGCTTCACTGGACAATACTTTTGACAGCTGAACGGTGAGCTGAAATTATATTCTCCATCTCAAGAGATACTCTACAGGAACATTAATGGGTAAATGACACTCATTATAGGAACTAGCTAGGTAAGTAAATTAACTGAAAAATAATGTCTTGGAACTACAAAAAAAAGGTAATAAGGTAAAAGGTAAAAATAAATTCATGAAATTGCATACACACACACACAAAAATGATAATAGGATATTAAAAGTTTGAGCTGAAAAAACATAAAAATGGCTGAAATGGGAGATGAGATTACAGTAGAATCCTAGCAGCAGTTGTCAGAGGAAGCAATGGAGCAACATATATCACAGCAGAGACTGTGGTCACTAACTTTATTTGTATCAGTATCTGAAAGGGTTCCAAACATTAGTCCCATGTATGCTATCAAAAGCAAATATGATACAAATTATATATATATATATATATATATATATATATATATATGGAAAAAAAACACACATAAAAAAGAAGAGAAAAACCGAAAAGGGGTTAATCTTGATTGTTTACATTCTAAGATCCTCAGATCCAAACCCAGGGAACCTTTCTTCTGGCTGCATTAATCTGAGGTCCCTTTTCTATCAACGCTGAAGTAATAATCTAGCACCCTACCCTTTCCCCCAAGGTATCACTTCACTTAATCTGTAGACTAATGCCTGCAGCAGTAAAGCCACAGACAGCTGGTTCCCCCACTCAAAATATTAATAAATGTATTCCTAGTACACTGAAATGGGTGTTCTGTAAATCAGTGGTAACTGTTATAACCATACATATATTTTTATCATGCTGAGTATATTTAAAATTCTGATCATTTCAGAGACCAAAGGCTGTTCAACTAGCCTTCTCCTCATTAAAAAAGGCTAGCTTTCCCTACTCTGTAGGAGTCTATTTTCTCCCTAAACTAGTTCAGAAACCAGTGACGGTCAGCTTCAGTTCAATGAATGGATCTTAACAGTGTTTTAGCAGAATTTAAATAAAGAAATTACGTTTCTACAGTTCTGACAGCGGAATTGTTACAGTGCCTTCATTTTTTTTTATCATAGATAAATATGTTCTGTAAAATCTGCAATAATTAAGACATTGACCCCATTTTTACTAAAAACCATAAGAACGTATCTGTAAACAGATTTAAAAAAAAGATTTTAGACAGTCAACAGTTACAGAAGTGTTTTCACTACATACAAAACCGTGCAAAGAGACGTTCAAGCACTCCAAATGATGGGAAGCCACAGGGTCTTGGAACCAAAGAGTTGAAATATTTGTGCTCTCCTTACATCTGCTGTTTTCAGCAGACAGGTTTATCATCAAATCTCCGTAAAAGCAACAAAAAATGCAAATTGCACAGCCCATTTGTTCATTCCCCCTTTGGTACAAAAGAAAAGTATTTAAAAGAAAGGAAACTACTCGAATAATGGCTGAAAAGAGTTTACGATTAAGAATGCTGTCGAATAAAATATGAGGCAGTTGTGAAAGCATGCTGAATTCTTTTGAAAAAGCTTGAGGTTGTTCCTCTCAAGCTGGTGAGAGGGTCACCAAAGAATGGAGGACGAGCTGGTTATTCTATTAAGGAAAGACTGAATGAATGGGAGAGAGACTGGAGAAAGGAATACACTGAGGAAGGGTGGGGCTGCTATAGAAGATTGACAGCTCGCAGGTCCTGCTTGACCCCTGAATTAGTACAATTCTTTAAAGAAAGTTCTGGGATGTTAAGTTTCATTTTTAAATGTCAAAATAACCTATGGTATTTCTAGTTTTATAAACTAATAATTTACAGAAATATAACAGTAAATTGGGTCAATTGTAAGATCCTTTTAGCAAACAGATTCTGCTTAAGAACAACTTCAACAAGAATAATAAACATTCGATCCCATCGGCATACAACAGAGAGGGTGGGGTTGGGTGCCCTGAGATACTGAGTATGCCAGAGCAAAGGGATCCATCGGGAGGGAGAAGTAATCTGACAGGCCAGCTATCAATGTTAGCACTTCACAGGCAGAGATAGGTAAGGAAAACAGGCTGCTGACCTACTCACTAATGACATGCATTTTAACCTTCTTGGCAAGGTGAAGGAGAGTGACATTACTGCTCAGCACAGCGTAGGGAGGGGAGGATGGTCATAGCTGACAAGACCAGCTGACAAAGTGGGAATGTTGTCATCCTCAGTGCATCCTATGACCCTAAACATGGGGAATGTACTAAAGTCTGGCATGCACATGAGGTCAGATACTATATTTGGAGGTTGGCGGAAGGGCATAAGGGTTCTTTATAAATTCAGTAGAAAAAAAGTTCAATTTTACATTGCTGCATCCCTAATGGGTATGGTGTGGCAAGTGGTCTGATAAAGGATTCATTATTTTTAAAACTAAAAAGCAATGTAATACATTTGGAGAGAAAAAATAACAGTTAAACGTAAATTAAATTGATACGAAATACTTAGAACAGGCACTATTCCACAACATTTAATTTTTGGGAAAGATAATTCTTTTTTTTTCTTAAATTAGGAATTGTATGGATGGAGAGGAAGTATGACTCCTCCAGTCATGGAGGAAGGCTCCTCCAATCTCAGGGCCAGACCGAATAAAAAACATTGTGCCCCGATAGAGATCTCAGAGAGTTTCCTGTGATTAGAACGAAAAGTTAGGACCACTTTAGAAGGGCTAACATTCAGGTTTTAATAAAGCAATAGAACACGAGATGGTGTGTCACGAGATTGTTGGCACAGCTGTCATCACTATTATGCATACCCTCAGGTGTCTTGTTGCTTTTATAATAATAATTCATAAGTTATTTTTGGATTTATATCACTGGAAATACAACAGACATAAAATTAATTTTAGAATAAACTAATTAATTGTTCCATCAAAAAAGTAGTCCCTAACAGCGGGTTTTATACTTTAACCATTGAATAAAATGGAATGAAAAATGACCAAATGAAATGTGGGACCAGAACAATCCCCTTTATAACATTAAAATAGTATATTCGCCTTATCCCTGCCTAAGTTCACAGTATGTCCCTCTAACTAAAATGGGATACGGGCAGCGCATGGTTGTTCTTGGCAAACAGGCAGGGGGAAGTGACACAGACAGGGTATAAATACAGGCACACACCCGCCCAAACAAACTGCTGAGGCGCGAATATAAAAATGATTGTCAATTTCCCTATCGCACACACTAGAGGGTTTAGATTTGGTCCAGCCCCTTGTCACCTTTGAGCCACCCGTCTCTTTTCCACACAGCAGACTACACTGTATATTGCACATGAGGTTCAGCCCTGATTGGAGGAGAGGCACGTCCCTGACACCAAGTGCAAGTCTGCAGGAGTCTGGGAAACCGGTTGGAGACGTCCGTGTCATTTCCTGCCAATTACTTCAAGAGAGTTTGATAAACAAAGCTGGAGCTAAAACTGGATGAGCAACAAATGATGCGCAGTATTACTAATTGTGCCACATTGTCATTTAATTAACCACAACACAATCACAAATAAAGCAAAGCAGTTTTGTAAAGCTAATCCTATTGATATTAAAAGATTTCAGTGCCATCTATGAAGTATAGTCCCTGATGCCAAGCAAGAAGGGGTACACTGAAACCAAGGAATAGGCTATCAATTCAATCAGATACGGACTTCATGATATTCAGTTTATCTATACAAATACACCTGTATTTCGTTTTTTTTCCCCTCATGTCTCCTTTAAATTAGCCTACGTGCACATACTGAAACTGAAAGAATTTACTATAGCATAATAGTTTTAATGACCCACTGTGTTTATGACAAAGCAGGTAAGTTTGCATCACATTTAAAATCCCTCTAACCCTAACTCTGTACTAGAATACACCTGCAAACATTCCAAACAAATCACACATAGTTAGAAACCATGCATGTTGCTAGGTGAATACCTGTGAATGAATATTCACGGTTGTCAGATAAATAAATAAATAAAAACCTAAAACCTTTTTTTTTTTAAATGTTCCAATATAATAGCTTATTACTGCATTTTCTTTTTATGAGTTGTTTTATTTTATTTTTAAATACACTTTTATTAAATACAATTTAATAAGCGGGTTGGCAAAATTTTGATTTGGTTTACCCCTCTGTTTCTTATGTCCTGGGAAAAGTAAATGTTAAAAGATTTCACATAAGCACAAACAGGACTGCTCCTCCCAAGCACATCCTATTTTTAAATGACAAATTATTATAAGAATACAATGCAACATTTTACGTGTGATCAGAATGGTGGTAGGAAATCCATAAACCCATAAACCTCTGACACAAATGTTGCCTCTGTTAATCCCAATTTTGCCCTGGTATCTTTGTTTTTGGCTGCATTTTTAAACTTTTTATTCGACGCGTAAAATAATATCTAACAGCTGTTGTGTTCCACAGTCCACTAAAGTGTAATAAAAAGTGAATTTAATATATCCGGAGGCATACTACTGCAACAAATTGGAAAATTGAAACAAAAGTAATGGCTCAAGGTTTTTTATTTTTTTATTTTTTTATTTTCCCTTTCCAATGCAGCTGGCATGTCTAAAGCTGTTCTAACAAATTGACTGACAAGTAATAAACGATTGCAAAATCTTATGACGGCATATTGCTTTTCATAAAGGTCACTCTAACCCTAAAAAGAAAAGTACATGACACTGGTCACTTGGCTAGCAACAGTGGCTATATTGACTTATTTTGATGCAACGTAACAGTGCATCCTATTAATTTTCTCCGGGAGCAGCATATCCTTTAACGGATACAGAATTGGGTGGGGGGTTCCAGTTAATAGAGTGCATATACATCGGACTGTTGCAATGTTTTCTTTATTTGGTAAATAAATTGTCCTGCATTAAAGATCTAATTCACAAACTTACATTGCTGAGATAATTCTGCTTGTATTTTACTGTGAAATTGCTTCAAAAATTGAAACATTTAAAAACCATTATAATTTAGTCTAAATCAACTGTAATGGTTATAAAGAAACATTTTTTTTTCATGCTCATAATGACATTAAACATAATGGTATTATTAGTGACGGTTTTAACTACACGGCAAGTCAACTGATGGCATCGAGAAATATAAACGAAATATGAAGCGTATAAAGGACAATTTGTCTTAAAAGTGTTCTAGAATTCTAAGGAATTATGGGTTTTGGTTCAAACAGTGTTTGCGGTGTTGCTAGGGAACCTGAAGTCACACTTTGTCTGTATATCCCTTGGTTCATGTGGAATTGTCTGTGTCTTCCGAAATACTAAGGCACCTTCATATAGATGTATATACTTATTTAAACACAGGTTCACAGGGAAATACATGAAATACAAAACAATTTGTATTTTTCTACAATACAAAGTTGCAATATTTTTTTCTGTCATTTAGCAAAAATCTTAATGTCAGCTGAGTAAAAAATGTAATCTTAAAGTTCACTTTTGTTCTTTAAACACCAAGTTGAAAAACCTTTGGGTGTGCGGGAATGCATAGAATCCTATGAGCCAGGTTCAATTAGATCTTGTTTCACTGCATCTAAAACTCCATCCCTAAGGTCCAGGAGCCAGGGAAACAAGAGAGCGCCATACTGTGCTATTGCCTGATTCGTTACATGTTCATTAACATGTGTTAATCACCAGTGTTATCAGAACCATTGTAATGTGAATGTCCTTGGCTTGGCTCATTTAGCACGGCCATCTGCATATAGCATGCCGCTGCAACCCAGTGGAGCAGGCTACAATATGCCTTTGGTTGAGAGTGCTACAAACAATTTTCGAAAGAGCAGAAAAGGCATTGTAATGTTCATATACTTCCAGTTTGTGGCCTGCAATTAAATGTAAACAAAGTTGTGGAGTAAGATATCACTATGTTGTTAAATGCCTTCAACTGTATTAATTTCTTTATATAAAAACCGCTTTAAGATATAAAAATAAAAAATACAGTCTCCACGTTAACATATTTTGCAGCTTTTACACTTGAAAAGTGGACAAAAACCTAAAAAAATGTCTTATGAGAGGACTATGCATGCAAAAAATCTACTATTAACAACCCATATCAAGAAAGATGCCGTAATATTAACATTTGCATATTGTAACTAAGGAACTTTAAGTGTATTGTCCCAAACTATATATTTTGGGACATTCTCTTCCATTAATAAGGCTTTTTCTCTTGTTAAATACGGCGTCTTTCTTGATATGGGTTGTTAATAGTAGATTATTGCATGCATAGTCCTCTCATAACACAAACAAACATAGTAAGTACTAAAGATCTGACCAAGGCTGTGTTCCACAAAATGATAAAGCATTTTAATTTGGGTCATACCTTTCAACTGGTACCGAGAGCCAGCTTGAAACAGATTCCGATCTATTTATCTATTTCCAGGTAATCCACTGTAATTGCAGCAGCTGACATTAAAAGAAAAGAAAAAAAAGAAGACGGGAATACAAAACGCAATATGAATACGGCAGAATTCAAATAACACAGCATCATGCTGAGAACGAAGGTAATGCTTTGACAATGGCTCTTGCTGATGGGGGAAATCTCCTTGTAAGACAACGGCCTCTCTGTGAGATATCTACTTAACTGTTTCTTGACACGCTAAACCGTTCAGAGATACAGAATGCACTGAGCCCGGACAGCAGATAAGTAAGATTATCTTATTAGAAGGCTAATGCAGCAGAAGTGAAGGTAATTGCCTAAATAGCGGAGTCCACCACAGACAATAATCTAAAGACAAAAAAGCAGTTTAAATCTATTTAAACTGAACTATATTTAGATATGTAAATGTACAAATTACATACAATATAATGTCTACTAAATATAGTAACAATAGAATTTAATTTTTTTTTACTACTTCAAAATCATTAATGTTACAAACAAAAATGACAGCTTATTAAATATATCATGGATATCTAGGAATTTGCAGTCAGTTGCTACTTAATTCTCATTGCAGACAAAAAAAACAAAAAACAGACAAACAATTCAACACTGTAAATCTGTAGACATTTGAACTGCAATCTGACTGAGCTGCTGGGTTTGGAATTGACTTCACATGTATTATCTGAGTAACAAAATAATCCGAACAACGCAGCAAAACAAAATAATCAGGGCTTTTTTATGACGGTATTTGTAAAAATATGCTTTTAAATTGATTGTGCTTCCCCACAAGAGGTCAGCAAGATGTGACACTCCATACCTTCCTTACTGGCTGAGTAATCCAGATTTTTTTTAAAACCCTAAAAGGTTACACAATGCAAAGGTGCCATTTTGATTATTTGTAACAGTAAAAGGCTGGGACAAAATCAAAACTTACAAAACCCACTAATAGCATTAAAATTAAATTGTATTTGATAGCGTTTTCTTTTTTAAATTTCATCTAACCAAGAAAGAATACACAGTCAAAAATAAAATAATGTAAAGTGCGATTATCAGGTTGGCAAAGTTATGATTTGGTCCCACCCATAGATTCATTGTTTTAGAAAAAGTCAATATAGCTCCCACTCAAGCATTCAAATTCTGTACTTCAGAACATTAATTTAATTGCTCTGGTAAAAGGCATAAATTAACCAATCACAAAAAAAAACGTTTTTTAAAAAAAATTTTTTTTTTATGGCAGGCAGTTGGTGGTTAAAACACTGGATTTGTTTTCTCCCTTTTATTCATTTAGTACAAGTTTTCCCATATATTGCTTGTTCATACATTTCAGAAAGGAGGCAAACGGCAGAAATATATTTTGAACTGAGATACGAAAAAGAGTCTAATAGACGTCATCAGACACAATAAAGCTGCTTTTGGAATTGCTGAATGCTCTTTTTTTTTGTTTTGGAACAGATTCTTGACTGCCCCAGGGCATGCTGTAGTTATTTCTGAATATGAATCGGTGTTGGAGCAGTGTACTATCAGCTTGCTCTAGACCCAGTTCAAGGTTTCAAATGATTGAAATGCCATAAACAGGCAGCGCAACCCTCCGGTTCATAAGGTCTTAATCCCCTGTCTTCTTCCTTTTAATTTAATTTTAACATAATATAAAATAGGTTGACTCGCACTCTGTTTGGAAAGAAGATCAGAATAATTTGGTACATGGGAAAGCTTTCACTTTGCGGATACTGTAATTCCAGACTTGGACAGATGATTTTGTTTTTAATGTGTCTCGGTATACTGTAAGAAAACAGAAAGAAGCCTGTTATACAGCCTGAAAGTCGAAAACTTAAATGATTTTTAAACATAAATACAGGAACAAAATTTAGAGAGTTGAGAGTTTCAGTTTGATCTATAATTGTTGCCAAACAAATATAGAGAATCAAAATTAATTAAACTGTCCAACAAATTCTAGCAAGATCACATACATGTTTATACTAAAACCGCAAGGGTAAAATAAAATTACTCATTGTTTAAATGCCAGGCACCGATTAGACAAACAGTAATGCTTTATGAATAGAGAGACATGAATTTCAGTCCACAAGCAGCTGTGGAAGCGATTTTGTGAAATGGAATTCCTGTCGCAAGAATCTCATATTAAAGCTAGATAGCCTGAGCTTCCAGTTCATTTTTGTTTGTTTGTTTGTTTATTTTAGCAGGATATTTTAGCAGAATAGGTTCGCACAATAATAATTATCTCCTAATAGATTTTTTAAAACCAATGAGAAGCCCAAAGGGTGGGCTTATTACCGCGCCCACTCTCCTCTTGTCAGGCTGTGATTTATGCTTCACTCTGCAGAGGGAGACATTACATCCCGCATATATAGAACCAAAATTTCCCCACACAGGGGCAGAAATCTGATTTAAACGTATGTATTTGTGGTGACATTTGTCCTTTGTTTTCAAGCAGGTTACCCATAAATTTGCTGAAGTTGACTGCGTGACCCCAGCACAGCCTTTTGACTTCTGGCATGCCAAGGCCAGGAGAGTGACACTCCGATATACTCAGCAGAGAACCTCTCACTGAGACAACAGCAGGTGCAGGAATGCTGACAGTGGCTGTGTCTATACCGGCCCTCACAATAGTCAAAATGAAAGTCACAGATGTAAACCATTCAATGCGGTGGTTTTTAAGATCGCCTCCACAAAGCATTTTTCCCGACCTTGTTATGTTTGCAGTATGCCACTATGCATAGAAATGCCAGCGTCTTTTCCACAAGTCCTTTATGTTAAGACAGCTAGACACAAGTTTACAAAAGAGACTTTATTAATAAAGTCACTCTAGCTAACAAAAAATGAAAATAAACTAAGCAGAAACAACAGCAACATCTCAGATTATTTTTTTCCCACAATAATTTATTCTTCAGCAACCTCTTTCAGATTAACAAATTAACACAAATCTATAATATCTCAGGTGATGACTGCCATATCTAATAATCCAACTATTGACTGCTCTCATTCACCAAAACACTACTAAAACATGTCTGACCGCTAATCAAATACCCAAACAATTAGTATACAAATATATAGCATTTACATTAAATTAACAAAAATATTGTTTGTTTAAAACGGTAGTGTATGAGATATGCATTTCCAGTTGGCAAGACAATAATGTCTGGTGAATATCCATTAAAACCTAAAGTGTAATTTAGAAATACAATTTATTTAGTGACATAGCTACATCTATTTTAAAAATTTTATTCTTTAATCCTACGTACATAAAATGACGATGGTGATATATAATTATTTGGAAATATCTATTACACTTTATTATCTATTACATTATCTCTATCTATTACATTGAATTTCTGCAGAAATAATTTGTGAAGAACATAGAATACATGTGCCAAGTCAATAATAATTCTGCATGTAAATAGAAGTTAATACTAATCAAAACACATCGATTGAAAGTTATTCATCTGCGCTGACAGTGGTAGTATCTCATTGAATGGTGATAACCATACCAGATAAAATACGTGCTTTAAACCTCAATGCAATATATAGATGATGATAAACATAGGTAAAATAATGAACTTCGAGAATCAAAATGTAGGAAAAATGTTCACTGCAAAAAGTCCCCCTTAATCAACCAACTAGCACAAAATTGTCCCTTTACCTAGTCCTTGTCTCTGGTATTTAATGTAGCAGGCAACTAACAAGCAGCCATAATGTTTAATTGGCCATTTGAGGAAGGAAAGGTTTTCAGCTTCTGCCACAAATGCTTTGGGCAAGTAATAACAAATGTTTTACAAAATGGCTCTGAGGAAACAACCAGACCTCAGCATTGTACTTATTTTCAGTAGTAAAACTTGAGTTATCGAAAGTACCATTTTGGCCCACAAGAAGACATACATGGTGGATGTATTACAGCAAATTTGTTTTAGGATTTGGGTAGGCTTATTTGTTCTTCCTCGCAGTTATCTGCACAGCATGAATACTTTAAATTGAGGAAAGAAACCAACTACAAATGGGACAATTTGCATAAATGTGTTCATTCAAACTCCATTTGATTAAATTAATTTAGATTTGATTTCAACCATACCCTCCCCCTACCAGACCTTTTTTTTTTGCCTCTTATATGGTTTCCTGTTTTTGACAGCTGAGAAATCAACCTGTTGTAATTAATAATGTCAGCTCAATTGGTCCTTATGCTCAGGGATTCTTTAAATGGTCTAGAATCGGAACACAACCAATATTACATATATATAATTATGGACGTTTTTGCGTTGAGCCTTTTATGTTACGCATATAATACAACTAATTTTTCTGAACATTTAAAAAATGTCTTAGTCGACTATAATGGCTGATACTCTGGGCAATACAGAAATATTTTGAGTATAATGTAATTTGTAGTTATTACTATAGTAAGAAATACTGAAACCATCTCAATGCAATATCAGTTTTATTGACAAGATACAATAAAAATAAGTCTTGTGTAATGTTTTCAAATTACTGTCAGATTAACAAAGTTATACCTATTGACCATATGCCTTCCACGACAGAACCAAACTAATGATATATATCAGTGCTTTCTCCAAAATCCATGCTGAGCTATTGATCCATGAGTGGAAATGAAAAGAAAAATCACAGCGATACCTCGCTCTGGTAGATAAACAACAGCTGCAGTTTCCAGAATATAAATGCGTTACCTTTCTCAACACAAAATAGCTCTAGAGCCTGTTGTGAAAAAAAAACAAAAAAACAAAAATAAAAGTTTTTACTATAACAGTCAAGACAAATGTCTATTCAAACAAATGTGGAACAGCCCACAGTAGGAGTGCGTAACCATTAATAAAGTGATAGAGTTCCGAAAATTCATTATCACAACTGTAACAAAAATGTAATACACTATGAAATAGTGTAAAGAAAATATCTTTGAAACCCAATGCATTCTTCTATGTAACTTTGTTTCCAAAACAATAAGATACACTTTCATAGCATTCTAAAAATCAGTGCTAATGACAAGATACATGTATACTAATAAAGATTCTTCAGGTAATTATTTCAAATGATATCATCATGAAAACTTTTAAGAATTTAATTTTTAAAATATGCCGTGCGTTCCTATTTAGATGTGTTTAAGAATACATATTATGGCGAAGAAAGACGGCGACTATTTAACTATAGGAGGGAAAGACAACTTTACTTCCCAATAAAGTACCAGAATGCTTTTGCAATGTGAAAACACATTCTTCTTGCCAGCAAAGGACAGCACGTTGTGCTTGTTTTCACACAGAAGCACTACATTTGTTGAGAAAGGCTATAGGTTCAGCTCTTAGTTTCACTCCTTCATATCCTCTCTGCCCTTCCCGCCTGAGTCAAAACAAATGAGGGACAGAGCTGGCGTTCTTTCCATTGAGCTGAAGCTGCGACTACTTTGATATGCTAATTGTGTCTTCAACAGTAAGAATTTGCACTTGCATTAATTCAAACAATTTGTGCAGAATGATGTGAAATGGCATTTCTTTTTAAGAGACGGAACAAAAGGAGTGCATCACACTGTGGTCAAGGAAATCAAACAAGAGCACATTTGTTCTGCTGAATTCCCCCTTTCATTGAAAACCAGCCGTATTTTTAAATTTCTGCTATTGTCTGGTGCAATTTTCAAACAAATCCATAAGGTCGCTATTTTTATTTTACAGTATACTGGATCATTTTTCATAAAAAAATTTACAACTAGGAAAAAAAAAAAAAAAAAAAAAAAAATTTTCCGTTCAAATGTTTGCCTAATGTTTAAGTACATATTCAGTTACCAATATGTAACTTATTGAGAGTGTTGACTAATTGCGCTATTTAAAATAGAAGGACAGCTTAAAAATAACAACTGCTGTTACTGATTACGTATATTTTATTTTTAATAATCCAATAAGACATCGAGTGTATTTTGTTTTTTTCATATGAATTAATACATTCCGATATTTTTGAGATGAAGCTGATAGTTATAATTATATACCAAAACATTGAGATAATTAATATCAGAATATTAAAGAGGAAAGGAACTAATGTTGATGACGAAGACGCAGTCAGAATAAAATCCAGTCTGGAATGTTTAATGACAGTTAGTTTTAAGCAGAAAAGTTGGGCTGATTGTTCTTGGGGAAAGTGTCACAATCAGTTTCTTGGAAAAAAAATTAGGAGCTAAACCATTGATATTATCAGCTATACAGCTGTACAAATTTCCAATCAGTCATTACCATGTGCTCAAATGGGATAGTTCCAGTTCACATCTATTCCTTTCCCTTAGTTATTAACACATGGTTGACATAAGGCTCAGGGATTTGTGAATAATGCATGTGCAGTATAAAGATCTAATTTTCCTGCCGGTGCATACAATAGTATACCGCAGAACGTTCAAACCTTTATCTGTATATAAATTAAAAAATCATGTTTAGGTAATTTTGTACATTCAGGTTTATTTTTCATAAGGCAAATCACGATAAGGGATAATCGTAATTTAGGATTCAAATAATATGCAAAACCATTTTAGTTAAAATAACATCAGTGTAGGCCCTGTAATCTCATTCCTCTTTTTCAAACATATCCACAAAAGCAAACACATCAGGAAAGTAATACGTAAGTTTTAGCTAACAAACACTCTGATGTATTCTACCAAGCTAGCTAAATCATTAGAGAAGTTAAATTGTGCTTTGCGTTTTGTGCTTGCGCCAGTTCATTTGAAAGTGTACCCTCCAACCCCCACCCCTATCATTCCAATAGTTTCCATTCATTCATTCAAGGCGGCAGCCTACCAAATCAATCCACATCTGGTTGTGTTTTGATTAACCATTTTCAATTAACCATGGCACCCCTTGAACCAATTTAATTACTCCAAACAGACTGGTTCTGTTCTTTTAAAGCATACTTCATGTTCAAACCTGCTTGTTGATTCTATTTTCAGTTGTTTTTTCAGCAGCTACCATGTGTTGTTTTTTTATTGCTTTAACCCTTTAAATATACAACTTTGATGTACCATGATTGGACCAAATAATAATGGATAGGAAACCGAGACCATAAACTCCAGAAAACACTCCTTTGTAAATATTTCTGTGAAGTTACTGCACTAAGCCCTAAACTTAAGAAGAGACAAAAAAACAAATCCTTGCAAGACAAAAACTAAGCATAGAACAAACATAAACGTATAAACAAGATGTTCCTGCTTGAATTCTTACCTTGTTGAAGAAACACTCAAGTTGAACGTTTTTTACTACGATGACAAAACCAGGTACACAATGGAAGTATCTAAGTATAAAGCAGGCAGGCTTGTAATAGGAACTCCTCTGCAGCTCAACGCACAGCAGGCAGCATGAAGGGAAGCTCTGCAGTTCTGATGCATGCTCCACTTATCTGGGACAGATAGTGCTTTATCAGGCGGCGGGTCTTTCTTTGAGTCCACACATTCCCGGAGACCGGACAACCGGCTCCATTGCAGGGGGACTCAATCTAAACCGATCAACAGTCCTTTTTAATTATTCAGTTTCTTCTCCCACTTCCATAGGAATTGGAAGACATATATTTTTAAAAAGCACAAGGCAAAAATAGAGAAGAGGAAAAAAAAAGAGAGCTGTGTTTAGCTCCAATCTAAAATCACAGAAAAAACAAACACCTTTCCACTTCTGTCAATCCGCCCTTAAGTCACCAAGAATGACAATGTGGCCTTCAATCTGACTATTGAGTTTCAGACTGCTCGCGTTTGGTTAAGATCCTGCTCACAGCATTTTGCGAATGGCTTGAAACGGAGGGACAATCTCTCTGTAAACAGTGGCAGAGCACCGAGTCCTGTGCAGGCTGCCTTCTGCATGAGCTGGCTTTGAATGAGCTGTGGAAAAACCCGACATGGAGTCCCCAAGCACAAAATGACCTGGAGCTTTCTCTTGCCCAAATTTAAAGCAACTAATCATATAAACATATTATCATGTACAGCAAGACTAAAGCATTGCTTTTTAGCCCCGGCTGTCGCCAAAGAAGATTACAAACAACTGAGCACAAATGTGAAGTAGATTATCTATAAATATATGCCACTATTGGCCATTTTCCACTCCATTTGAAATGCTGCATGCCCTTCTTTTGGGTTTCAGCAGCTCAATCCCTCTCACAGTAGGCAGTCCAGCAAACTCAACCAATGACTGAAGACCCATTCTTACAGTAACACACAAGAACATCAAAAAAGAAGTGTTGAAAAAAGTGTAGACAGACTTTTTTTCCCTCCAGCTGGCCTCAATAAATACAGAAAAGCCATTGCAGCATTGTTGGGAAGAAAGCCGAACTACCACCAAGGAGCCTTGACAAACAGTGATTGATGAATTTAGCTAGTGATTATAATTATTATGTTTTCATGCACTGGGACATGGGACATAGCACTGGGGAATAGCAAATATATATCAGACTGCGGAAGTTCTCAGGTGAGCCTTAAACATTTGGTTTTTAATTTGAAATTATTCAAAGTTAATTGTGAACAAAGTTGTCAAAATTATTATTTTATTTTTTTAATAATTCAGCATTCTGTCTTTTTCAGTCATGGATAAAATACTAAGTACGGATTTTAAGATGTGTATATGTATATATAATATGTAAAAAGGGCTTAACAAAAATATTTCCTATTCCAAAACAATACATTTCTGGATACCGTTCAATAAGGATTATCGCCCTAATGAAAAGCTGTATGCCTAAGAACATTGCCAGATCAATAAGCTGGGCTCCAATGGAAAACTGTTCTGATACTAGCGGTAAGAAAAATTAGTCGGACTAACATGGTGAGAGTAAGCAGATGAGGGAAACTTGTATTTTCATAAGTATAATTTTACATGATAATAGAGAAGTTTCTTTCTACAAAATAAGAGAAAGCAGATGTAATAAAGGTCACCCAATGGCACATATATCTGGAGAAATAATGTTTATGCATAAGTACTACTAAAAGTAAAAACACATGTGGTTTCTTTAAATCAACCTTAAAGGTCTATGTTTTATTCATGTAACTGTTCCAATTTTAAATACGTATCAGAAACACTTATATACAGTTATTTAAATATAGTTGTCTAAAATATATAGAGGATTATATAGCTACTTTTTTTTTACAATTGATGTTTAGTCTGATACATACATTACATTTCCGTATTTACAAGGTGTTTTTAAGATAGAATATTTATTTAGGTTAAATATAGCTTTTATTTTAAAAAAATATGATTAAAGCAATTTTTACCTTAGTAAAATAAGAAACATACGTCTAAAGGTTAAAGAATTCAAGAGTGTAGGGAACGCCATTAGATAAGCAGGTATGAGTCAGTTTCCATCAGAATTTTTTATTTTTGTTTTTCTCCCAATTATCTTGTGGATAAGGTGATATTGGTGATATTCGTCTGGTTGGGTCTAGGACAGTCTAATGTGCAGAAAACTATAATCAATTCAACCAATACCTATTTGCAATTCAAATAATAATTTAATTAAAATACAAAAATAAAATGGAAATTTTAAAAGTTAAGGAGGAGGATTAAAAAGCACATTTTATACCAAAGCAAGCAATAGGGAAACCAAATTCACAAGCCAACACCCTCAGCCCACCATTGAGAACACACCCAAGGGTCAATTCTTAAACATTAAAAAGGAATTGAAGCTACAAAGAAATTTAAAAAAACATCCATCCATCTATCCATCCATTTTCGAAACTGCTTATCCTGGTGAGGGTCGCGGGGGGACGGATACACCCAGGACATCGCTGGGAAACACACACACACACACACACACACACACACACACACACACACACAGAGAGAGACAGTAATTTAGCATGGCCAACGAACCCAACCCGCAAGTCCTTGGACAGTGAGAGGAAACCCACACGGACACGGGGAGAAAAAAAACTATGAGAGCTGTATATATTTTATATACATGGCTTAAATTCCGACGCCAATCACCCCCACAACCATCAAATGTCTCAAATAAATAAATAAATACATTCTCTGTCATATGTATATATTACCCCAGAAGCTACCTGAGAATGCTCAATGCTCTACAGCTGTCTCATGCTGTTTTCATACTTTCATATACGTTCCCTTACTTTGCTCTGGAGATCAGCTGTAAACTAGCGACATTCATTTTTAGCTTAATAACAGATTAGCTTTCTAGAAATGGCAAGTTATCTACTTTGTTCATATTAAATCATAAATGTTACCTGAAGAGCGGCGGTTCGAAAAAGCATAACACTATAGTTATTTTAGAAATGTATGCTGTGTTGTGGTTTTATATGTTGACCAGTCAAAATAGTTTTTTTTTTTTTTTTTTTTTATAGCTAATGGGTGAGTGTGAGAGCGAAGCAGGTGCAAGATTTAAAGCTTCCAGACAGCTATTGCTTAATTTAAACCATATATATATATATATATATATAATTAGATTACACTGATTAATTAATTACACCGAAATAGTAATAGCCCATCCCACAGATGCTCGATTAAATTGAGATCTGGTGACTAGGGTGGTCACTGCAGCAAGCTGAATTCACTGTCAGGTTTCTGAAACCATTCCTGGACAATCCTAGCCTTGAGGCATGGATATTGTCTTGCTGGAAGAACCTGTTCACAGATGGATATAATGATGCCCGAGAGGAATGCCTCTGATCAGCTACAATGATATCTTGTGGCATTCAAATGTTGCTGCATTATTAAGAGACCTAATGTGTGTCCGCACCCTCACACCGGCACCACCAGCCTGCGTTGTTGATATTCAGCAGGAGGGATCCAGGGACTCTCGTGGATTTCGCAATATCCTGGTCTTCCCATCAGCGTGAAACAGCAAGAACCAGGATTCATCAGATTAGGTGATGGTTTTCCAATCCGCCACTATCCAGTGCTTGTGTTCCTTAGCCCACTGCAACCACAGTTTCTTGAGTTTTGCTGACAGGAGTGGAACTTCCTTAGGTCGCCAGCTGCCATACCTCATCCATGACAAGGTACAACAAGTTGTGCATTCTGATGTCTCTTTGACACCACTGTTGCACTCTGTTGTTCTTTGACTTCTGTCACCCTCTTTCCACAACACGCTGTTTCCGACCACAGGACAGCCGTGTACCGGAAAACCCCAGCAGTGCCAGATGCCATGCCCCATGGAGTAGTCTACAATAAAACGGATGAAGTCTACATTAATAGAAACTCCAACCCACACTCCATTCACTACAATACACTATTATTTATGAATAGAAAAACATACACCCTGATTAGAGGTGGCAACTCGGGAAGCTCCTGCTACAAAGAGAAGCACAATGGATATTTTACCTGACCAAACTTGAACCCGTGAAATTTAATTTATGACCTCTGATTTGAATATGAAAAAAGGTTTAAAATATAAACACATGTAAACAAACAGGATCTATTTGTTTCTTGTTTTTAATTGTGTAAATGTTAAAAGGAATGTTATTAAGACACTTATTTAAAAAAAAATATTTTTTTAAAGTTTCCAAAACTCCAAAAAATAAAGAATATATTAAATAATGATATTATGGTTTAGACCTGATACGTTCCATTATTTGTATTTGATAACAACAATAAATGAACATATTAAGACCCATTGACCCAACTTTGAAATGCAGTCATAGCTAATAACATTGTTTCAAAGTAATAAGATATAGGGATCAGTCAAACACATATCAAGATGGTAACACCACTGTTCAAACTGAATGATACTTTTGTATCAAATGTATGTGATCGGTTTCCAATTTACAATAGCTGTATTTCTGTATCATTTAGACAACCAACCTAAATTATATTTAGTGAGAGCACAAATGTCTATTAAAGGGCGTGAAACATGTGGTCAGGAATGTGGTGGAACAATAGAATAATTCATTATATATACAGTACACACAAAATTGTCTACTTACATGTTCTTTAGCAAAATATGTTTACAAATTCAATTACACTCACATTAGTCACATTAGTCTTCAAATTCAATTTGATAAATAATTATTTTATTCATCAAGTAAAAAAGTAGTACAGTTTCTCAAAATGCACCTGACTCTTTAGTTACTATACCACGTACAGAGAACAATCTCATTTATTCAAAAAATGCTTTTATATAGAAAAGCGTTCAGGCATTTAGCAGGCATTCTGGTCTGTCTGAAAGGGTCAATGCAGGAAAATCGTCTCTTGCAATTTTTCTCCTCCCCACTGGAACACAATACCTGCATATTGCAGGCTTCGGGTCTGTGTCTGTAGCATATCTATGCATTACATACTATGCATTGTCATGATGCAATAGGTAAGCAAATGTATGTAACCAATCATGCAGGATGAAACACCAGGGTTTTATATGAAATTTTTTCACTGACACGACTTAACAGGTAGTTGTCTGAAAACATTAAACGCCAAACGTCTCATTGTTGGATGGCATTTGAACATGTGGTAAGGAGTTAAAAAGGGTCTTGTACTGGTTCTGCGGAAATCTAGTGCCATTTTTCCACAAGGAAATGCTGCCACTGACTTTGGTTGGAAACCACTATTGTATGTGCCGCCCCTAACAGTTCCACAATCATTCATGGGACTATGGTCTGTTTTTTGGAAAAGTCATGGAAAATGGGGAACTCTGTCCTTATCTCATCTGACCGAAAATACTGTCCAGAGGAGTTAAAAGTGCAATAACGTCCTGCAAAAAAAAAAAAAAAAAATGTTTTTGCTACCTTCAAAGAGTAAAATGAATAGGGGATTTGATGGACATTTGGCCCTTTCTTTTATGAACATGACATTTATATATATATATATATATATATATATATATGTTTTTCTTATCTGCCATAAAGAACAGATTACTTGATCCTCTCTGTCTACCATTTATACTTAAATTACTGGCCATTGTATGGGTGACCACTTATGTGCTGTAAATATAGATTTAATATGGTTATACCTGGTAAATCAAAGAAAACCCAAGCCCCCCAGTAACAGCTTTTATAATCTCTTTGATTTTCTTATTCATCATTTTAAATGTCCTGTAAAAAACATTTATTAACACACCTACCAAGAACAAAAAAGCATTTTGTTTAATTGTTTTTGATGACTGTTGTTAGGTTATATGGTCAATTTATCATAAATATTTCGCAGTGTGCACTGTGGGTCTTTGCAGGCGTTTCATTCTCTTCACCCACAAAGCGATGCAAGGTCAAATGATGTATTTCAGGCTGAATGTGAAAACAGTTGAAAGCCAAACTAGATACTTTAGGAAAAGCAAAGCATTCTTCAATCACACCCATTAAATTATGAAATGAACAATCTTCAAAATATATTGTCCTGTGGACGTCCATGTATAAGTGGCTCTGCAGACAGGAAGTAATTAAAAGAAAAAGAAAGAAAAAAAACAGGCCTTTACGCGAGCTCTGAGAACCAAGGTCCAACATGCCCTCATCGGGCTTTTGGTCGCGCGACTGTCAAAGAACTTGATTGTTGAAAGACCACACTATATAAACAAGTCATTCCAACAAATGTCTCATGGTATAAACACAGAAGAACCCTATTTCAGTTACATAAACTATACTTTACATCTGGTGTGTAGTAAGGTATAATTTAAGTATGAACTAGGTTTATTTTTAGTTTTTACCTCTAAAATAAATTTAATGATTGATGTATTATAAATAGATTTACAAAAGTTGAAACTGGGGGAATTTTTTTTTCATTGGAAGGCTTTACAAATACACTACAATAAGGGGCAGATGCCGCGTGTAAATGTGTTCACCGATAATCGTCAGAAACCCCAAGCTCATTTCACTTGACTGTTCCCATATTTGGCGTGTTGTTATGTAAACTAAGTGTAAAATATATATTCAGATCCTTTGTTCTGAGACAAAGCTCTTGCCAAGTGGAAACAGATGTGAGCTTGATTGGTGTCCCAGAAAGAAGTTGATGTATGGTGGTCAGCAATATGGTTCAGCAGAGGCCAGTTGCTCTAATTTGCTTCGTTTTACAAAGATGTGCTCTGGTTTGTGTAAATTTAGGGATTTTTTAAACAAAATGAGAAGCATGTAAATTCTATGTAAAGATCAAATACACCCTTAATATAACAAAGATATTACACCGAGGTCTTATATTTATGCAAAACTGTATAAAGCTTCTTATAACAAATGTTTTATTTGTTTGTATATTTTATATTATTAATAATGGATTAAACTTTGACAGTAGTACACATGTTGAAGACAAAACACAGATCATAGTCCTCTTTAGAAATACAATACAAGAGATTTATATAATATATTTATATATAAACCAAACAGAACAACTCATGGAGATACAAGTACATCCACCAACCGCTCACATACATGCATTTTTAGAAAGCAATAATATTGAAAATATGAAAAATATAAAATTACTGGTAAAAAGCCTGAGAATGCCAGGAAAGCATAGATAAGTAAAAACTATAAACCGTAGAACTTCTGTTAATGGTCACCAAATAAATTGGTTGTAGCCAATTTTCCATCTCATTCCAGGCATTAGACGTATTTCCCAGAAATATTAGTTATATTATACTCCCTACTCACTGTGTAATTTTGGGCGGCATAAGAGATATCCATTACTGTAGGATACACCTTTGTGCACTGTAGAGAAGAATATTCAACAATCTTGTAATAATCTGATACTGAGTCAAATTTCATCAAATCATCCTGTAAGGGAGAAAATACCCTATCTGACTGATAAATAACAGTTTTTTTGTAATTCAAGAAACAGTAATAGGCCTGGAATTTTATTTGAATTATCCCCCTCTTCCCCATGAAGAACTTTAAAGTAAATACAGGTTGTTGGTTATATAGAGTGGTCAGCAGAGTTCTAAAAAAAAAATTAAACTAAGGAAACACTCAATAATTACAAAATTGTCTTGGGTGACATCACAATTCCACTGATTATTATTATTCAAGAATAACTGCTGGAATTTTTAACTGAGGGGAAATCTTCTACAGCCATACATAATTGTAAATTCACTATCCACCAAGTAATTGTGTATTCCTAATAACACTTTTAATTCAAACGTAAAATCTGTTGTATAAAAGACTTCAATTATAAAACTTTAAATACACATAGCTTATTTCCATAAAACTTAATTGTTCTAAATATATTGTAGTTACTGTTCAGCAATGCATGAACAAAAAAAAAAAAAAACACCTTGAAAATTTAATGAATACTATTACATATTGACGAATCATTTTAAGTTGACCTCACGGGAGCTTTTGGAATATATATATTTTTTAAAATGTACTCCTAAGACTTGTATATTTCACTATTAGCAGCCCTGCTCCAGGTATGGGCCAACCTTTCCCCTAGTGGTATGTGGTGATGCAGACATATCTATGTATAACATTCTAAGCGTTGTCATGGCGCAAATACGTAAGTAAATGTATGTAACCAATCGTGGACTCAGAAGTGACACAATACCTAGCGGGATTGTATACTTTTCTGTGTGACTGCAGATGCACCAGTTTTTACTAGCTATTTTGATTCAACTTTTTTGAAATTATGGAGGGTAACTGACAGGATAATTACTCGCAGGATAGTCCTCTTACACATTTGTGCAAAGGATGAGATTTGGTGAAAGCTATCTGCTGTTTGTGGTATGAGCTATGTCATGCTAGCAGCCAGAGAGATTCAACAAAACAAGAAACCTTTCCGACTTAAGAAAGCAGTGTGCATGGGTTATTATAAAAACAAATGCAGCTATTTTACTGGCTTTTTTTGTGTAAAAGTGGTTTAATCTACTACCAATTGTGGTTCCCAGGGGTTAGTGCTTCTGTAAAGTTTAGAGCTTTCGGGGATATGTTCCTAGAGTGTGGTTAAATATGCTTGCTCTTTGAAAGGAAACCATTGATAATTCACCTGTGCCGTGTCAATTGTGGCATAAAAGTATGCAGTGTATATTTGAACAGAGTATTGCTCCAATAACATGCAATTATGGATGACGTGGAGTTCTGTTAATTCTTAGCACCAGAGGGCACTCTTATTGCGGAGAGCCAGGCAGGTCAGAGAAGGGAACTGGGGTATTTAACAGTACCTTTCTTAGACCTTCATCGAAGAATTTCTGTATCTGGTGGGTAAGTACTAGGGTTCTGAGGAGAGGAAGCTTTGGGCGTCTCAATACAGAGTGCTGCTATTTTCTCTGCAGCTGGCAGACTGAGCGCTCTGGCCATCCTCTATCCATCACTCACTCTCTCTTTTCAGGTGTTTTTTTAATTTTTCATTGATATACATATTTAGTATATCATTGAAAGAAATAATTGTGTGTTTTGATTCTCACATTTTAGTTTGATCAGTTATTTGAGGAGTCATTATAGCCAACAAATAGTGTCTAGAATCTTGTAAAGGGAACTGTCAAAGTAAAACATTTAATTATAGAACAGCTTTATCTTTTCATATGAATGGAATTGCATAATAATACTGTAAGCTTCATTTTAGGTTGAATCACTTATTGCAACGAAGGCTGGGGCCAAATCAAAACTTTGGCATCCTGCTAATCATGCTTTACAAAACTGTATTTAATAGTCTTTTCTTTTTATGAGTAGAAGAAATACTGTAGTAATAAAAACATTGAAAATGCTATTAAATACAATTTTATTAAATGCAAATTGTAGGTTTTGATGTGGTCCCAGCCTAAATCAGCTGGATAAAAACTACAATTGATAAAACTGACAGTAACAATTATTCAAATTACATCTGCATATGCTTATTTTTTGATGAAGCTGTGTGTTTCTGAATAAAGTAAATGCAATGTTGTGACACAAATATGAAGGTATTTCTATATGAAAAAAAACGTAAAATTGTACAAAAACTGTAACATTTTACTTTTAGGATACATAGAATATAAATAAATAGCGCTCCAAATTACTTCAACACATAAGATATTAAATAACTTCCTACTGTGATCACCTTCATTATTACCATGGATTGGATTGGATTCAGTTCCTTAATTATGACTGTCTTTCATAAAAACACAAAATAATCAAGGCCTTAATTCAATGTAAGCTTAATAAAATCCAAATTAAAAACAAACAAGAAGCCAGTTTTAGACGGACGATTTCATAAAGATTTCATTGCTACTGGTCTTGATACATATCTTGATACTTTCAGTAACATTTGCTCCAGTCTGTTTCACGTTGGGTATGATATTTATTGTTTGTGTTTTTTGCAGACTCATCGTCTCAAAGCTACGCCATTACATCTTTTTTTGTTTTGCTAGTTTTATTTTTTATCCGATAATAATGTCTGAAGAGGGTACTACTCTCAAAAACTAACAATCAGCCTTTAATGACTTCATAAACTGATCAGTATAATGGAACCTGAATCCAATGGACAGGCTGTGAATTTCACGGCAAATATTATACAAAATATGTTTTTGGTTTTTTTGTGTGTGTGTTTTTATTTTTATTTTTTCTTCTGTGTTAATCTCCAATATTATGATATTGTAACTGCTTTTCACATTCCTTAAAGAAACACTTCTCTGCAAGAGATCCTTACTTTCTTTTAATATCTTGGTTGGTGTCTGTTGTCAACTCTGATGACTGTCAGAACCACTAAAGAGGCTTGATTTAATTAACTAACTTCTTGAGCATTTAATCTCAATTGCTATGGCAACATTTAGCTTCCCCGGTTGCATTTCAAATTGTAATCAGATATTTCCCTCACAGCTCTACGCAGCCAATCCTTGACTTAATGCCTGCTTTTTTATAGTCATTACTGACCGGAGATTTAATAGACATCATAGTAAGGTGCATTTGTAATACATTATACCTGCTAAATTCCAGAGAATAAAAACAAAAGCTGCTCAGTATCACACTCTTAATTATTTTTGTTATCCTACATCTTTTGGTTCTGATGTTTTAACATTGGCGAGAACAATAGTATTTGCCCCAACCCCCAACTTTATTGTAATCTTGTAGGTTTCCAGCTTTGCATTTAGAATTAGCTGTGGGGTAGTGAGTTAGCTGTGAAGAGTTTTCTCCCAGCTCACAAAAGATCTGGTATGGCTGCATTACCATTTGTTTTAGCATGATTATTTCTTAAATATACTGGTGGCTCTGACCCAAGTGGGAAAGTGTCTGGAATGGACATATTAAGTCACAGTTGTCGTGCGTGGAATAACGGCCATGCTCTTCTCTTAAGCCAATAAATGTGTACACTGCCGTAGAAGTCTTACAATTAAAAATAGACCTAAATAGAAGATTTGTGTACGGGTGTGCAGTGTTTTCTTATGACTGCACACCTGCATAATTCATATAAACCATGCGTAAAAATCATGTTTATCTGTTTATTTCAATCAAAAGACTCCTTTAGAAAGAAACGAATAAGAAGAAAGGATTCATTCTATTACATGATTCTTCAAGTAGGTTGCATTAAACACCACTAGAGGAAACCAGTTTGGTATTGGAAAGGGACCTCAGAATAGTTTTAAGGAAAAAAAAATCATACTTTTTTCTCACAAAAGAGAGCCCTGCTGTTTGGACTGTTGAACAGCCATGCCAACACCGCTGGAGAAGATTGGATTAGGGGGAATTCTGACTGTGCTATGGAGTCTTTCTTCAGCTGTCTGATTTTTATGTAAATTCCATTACAGTCAATGGATGACAAAAAATAAAATGTTTTACTGCCAGTAAAACTGCAGTGTAGGCATTTTTTAGACAATTATAATTTTTGATTATATATGGTTAGCTAAAATGCTAAGTAAGTACTTCAGTCAAAGTAACAAAAGAAGTTTTTCTCAGAGCATACATTCTACTTTCCCTCTGTGATGCTGGTCTGTTTGCGTTGGTGGTTATTTCTGATGCGCTAGGATTAAAAAGCCCACCATAAATCAAAAAGTAAAAATACTGGAAAAACAGAAGAATCTGGTTTCAGCACTCTTTGTAACACATTAATACATTTATTAGCGTTTGTAATATTGCAAATTTTAGGCACAGTTTATATAGCTTTTCTTTCGCTGGTAAGAATTAAACCCAAACCCTATTGCATGTCTGTCAGCTAAAACTGGACACATTGAATTAAAAAAAAAAAAATCATTAAAAGTTCAAATGTTCTGGGACTGGATATGCAATCATAGAACATACAATATTATGCCAAAATCATCTTTTACGCATGATTGGCTCAGATTTAAAAAAAAAAAAAAAAAAAAGCATCTTGATAATAACAGAAAGCATGTGAAATAATCACATGTCGGTGTCTTTTGTGGGAGACATTCCCAGAAGGGATGGTCAAGCCCCCTCATCACTGTCTTCTACTTATAATCAGCTTACAATTTTTAACACATTATAAGAATTTATTTGACATTATACTTATCAATACCTAGTGAAAATAAGGTAAAATAAGAATGCCTCCAAATAAACAAACAAAATAAGGAATAAAATAATTCACTCAGAACACTTTAGCATTAATAAAATGTGCTCAATAAAGAATTTAGAGGATTAGCCCAATAAGTTGCAGTTTCCATATCTTCCATATCATATATTGACCATATCTAATTAAGGCTGAGACTGAATTAAAATCTTGATAACCCGCTAATCTTTTTTTTTTTTTTTTTTTTTTTTAATTTTGTTAAACGGTATATTGGTTTCAAAGAGCTTATTAGGATTAAAAAAAAAGTTAAAATATAGTGTGAATAAAATCAGATGATTTATAACTGTTAAAAATTGCATATAGCAACAGTAACATGCAAATCAGTGCAGGGGATTGCAGATATTTATCCTATGTTTCCTTGACTACCTATGGTGTAGCAAAGTTTAGGAAGAAAATTAGCTGGTCATATTGACATTTTAAAGTGACGTATTTGCTCAGTAGCACATGCTCAGTAGTTCTGGTCTAGCAGAACTCTTCTAGACATTTAAGGGCCATCTTCCTTCGACCCCACAATCTCCAGCCCCTTCCTGGTTAGGTGATGGTTCATGTGGCTCCAAGGAAGAGGTTCCAGCATATGGATATGGAGCAGTGTTTTCCTGGCTGGCCTAGGCATATCTGACAGTAGCAGGTGGAGACGGATGTGACAGACAAGGGGTGATGGTGAGGAGGTTGGTGGCGGTAGGGGGGTGTCAGGGGAGCTGTGGGTGATGGTTGAGAGGGTTGGTGGGGGGCTGGGGGGATGGTAGGGAGGCTGTGGTGGTGGTGGTTGGTTCTTCATTGTTGGTGTTGCTCCGACCCTGGGATGGAGACATTGTTATCAACAACAGTATTGTACATTGTGTGTTTGTAAATACACTTACGCTGTAAATAAATGTATTTTTCCATCTTATTTTCTCATGTCCTTCAATAGACACGTAACTGGTAAGGCTGTGATCTAATACAAATTTATGCGTTGATGATGTGTTCATATCAACATACTAGAGTATAAGCATATCACCTATAGTGTGTTTGTAGTATGTATAACACTAGAAATGTGTGGAAATCATTTCCTTGCAGGATTGGAGAAAAATCCTGATTTATTTATTCCAATTAGCAACTTGTTTTGCATTTGTAGTCAAGTAAGAGGAGCATCCTAATGTCTGTTGGGAATTGTTACAGTGCAGAAGAAGCAGTATTAATACTGAAATCACGTTGAAAATTTAAAATGGTTGTGAAAAACAAGAATTGTCCTGTGACTCGTCCAGCTCTGCCAGTCTGATTCGGGAAAGATCGGGACAACTCAGATTTTTCATTATTTGTCAATTGCACACCTATTCTCAAGGAGATACAGAAACTCTTCAGGGCCACCCTCTTGGGTTCACCATATAACAAACAAAATAACAAAATATTGTGTTATTTTTTTTTAATAAAGTATTTCTTCTTTCTCATATATATATATATATATATATATATA
>JAOYSI010004559.1:0-46795 GCA_025775065.1 Hiodon alosoides
CTTTTTCAGCAATTTGAGCTACAGTAGCTCGTCTGTTGGATCGGACCACACGGGCCAGCCTTCGCTCCCCACGTGCACTGCTTTTCCTTCCTTGGACCACTTTTGATAGGTACTGACCACTGCAGACCGGGAACTCCACAAGAGCTGCAGTTTTGGAGATGCTCTAACCCAGTCGTCTAGCCATCACAATTTGGCCCTTGTCAAAGTCGCTCAGATCCTTACGCTTTCCCATTTTTCCAGCTTCTAACACAAACTTTGAGGACAAAATGTTCACTTGCTGCCAAATATATCCCACCCACTGACAGGTGCCATGATAACAAGTGTTATCAGTGTTATTCACTTCACCCGTCAGTGGTTATGTTATGGCACACACACACACACTTTTTTTCAAAATCGCATAAAGTTACAGGTGGAAGAAAATGTCCCCCTCCTCTTTCCAAACTGAACCGTGGGTCTCCAAGAATCGCTTCGAAGTGTATGAAGTTGGTAATATGGTAGCCTCTGCTGCTGTATTTTGTACCAGGACAAAATAATACTTGACTTATATAACTAAAACTAACACCCTCTATACACCAGCGATGCCTGGTAACTTCATTATGGAAATACAAGCAAGTAAATGTTTGTTAGCGCATTTTGCATAGAAGTTGACCTTGTATACTAACTTTGAACAGATCTATTGCATTCGTATGAACGGAAAAAAGAGGCAGAACAATGTTATCCAGAAAACCCTCGGGATCTTACAGGGTGCTTGTTGATAAGTGACATCAGCAAAGAAAAAAAGAAAAAATGTATCAGAACCTGCACAGAGCAAAACAGTTCACCTCACACAAAATAAATATAAGATTTATAATCTGGATGCACCAGTTGGAAAACAGGTTTGAATGCTTGGAAAATACAAAATCTTCCAAACCTTCTAGCGAAGTACTCATTGACAGGCAACGAGCGATGTGTTGGCAATCCCTGTTTCATGGTGAGCCTCTCACCGAACTTTTCCTAACGTGGATCTCCTATGGGGAGTTTCTAAACAATGTTGAGCGCGACCAGTTGCACAGAGGTTGTCCGGTGAAGCAACAGCGAATAAAACACGCCCATACTACGGACAAGCACTTGTTTACAGTTTAATTTAGTCATTTAGTCACTTTTAAATTTGTAAATAATGCACTTCACATATTTCTGCGATAAACAATTCACAAAAGTAGCAATATTTGAAAGCAAACAATAGCGACTTAAAATATGGAGTCAAACTGCAACGTGGTTGCAATACTCATTTAAAAAAAAACTTGAATTACTTCCATTCCACTTTTAGCCATGTGATATACAATTTCCATTGCTTAATGTTCATGAAACCACAAATTAATGTGTGCATCATTAAAGTGACAGTTTTCACAAATACATCATGGAATATTGCAACCAACAACAAAAAAACAAAATCACTATCAGACAAATATAAACAAAGATTACAAATAGCACATTTAGTGTTTTTACACTAAAAGGCCATCTTCAGTTGTTTCCGGTGCATGCCAAACACCTAAATAATTCCGTATATACCACCTGATAACAGTAATGAGTAGTCAAGATAATATTCAGAAAATACTCCACACTCAAGTTTGAAGTTTCATTTTTAAATCTGCTCTATAGAACAGATTTCTATTTAACATTTTGATGGCCGGTTCAAGCCAACTCCTTTCAAACGTTTCATTGCATAAACTCCTATTGAGGTTGTCACTATATTAGCGCAAGTTTCCACACCCCACCCCCCCTTCCTTGCATATTTTACCAGTGGTCCGAATAACATGCAGTTGAGCATTATTCATTATACACTAGAGAAAACAGCACAGAAAAGTAGGCGTTTGAGAGGATACAACACAGGTGATCGTGGCCATCTGCTGGTAAACTGATATTTTTGTTTTAAGATTGTATGGTTAAAGAAACTGATCTCATCATGTACTCCTTCAATTAACACAATTGAATCCTGCCTTTAGTGCATCTGGGGACAATTGCCCGGAAAAATTCATTTATTCCAACAATCAATACAAATATTTTATGTTAAACTGGAGTATCCAATAGGATAGGAGATAAACAAATTTTATGCGCCGCGATCAGCCAAGAATACAAACAGTGATTGGGCAGCTCACCTGGGTGGTACTCTAATGAGAATACTGTAAATAAAAATTTAACTAACCGGGCTTAAGCTTCCCCAAGACTTTAAAATCAGACCGGCAACCAAAAATATGTACCACTGGACGTTTACTTCTTTAATTTAAGTTCCCCTAACGACAGGTCCAATTTGTGGAATGCCTCATCTAAGAGACATATATTGTAGAATGCTGCAAGTACTGTATGATGGTTTTCTGTGGCAGAATAGCAGTCAACATAAAATCATTTTTTTACTGAGGCAAATGGGAATTTATCAAAAAGATGAGAGTTCATACTCATAACCAATTTTGATCACAGGAAAAATGTAAAATTTAAAATTAAGCTACATCAAACCCAGAAGAGGGCAACATATATAATTTTAACCATCGTTATATTATATTTATATTTGCATGCTTCTCTCACAACGGTGCATGTGCACAATACCGTCTGGACAGATGCGTAGCAGATCAGGGCAGCTTATCCAGACTGCCCCTGAAAAGGGCAGGATGAGAGTGCAACCATTACCTTGCACAGGCCTGCACCACACTAAGGGAAAAGTACAGCAAGGCAGGTTGCGCTTCGGGCTCGGGGCTAACACAGCCCACCGGCATACTCATCATCATCTTCAGCAGCATTCGACCCCTCAGCATCCCCCTGAGGAGCGGTGGGCGATTTCTTTTTCTTCCCGCCTCCCGGAACTTTCAGGCTGATTGCCAACTTGGCATACTGTAGGGACGATGGGGGGGGGTAACATCAATGCATGCACACAAGATAGTTGCCACGACCCCCACCACACAGTGATGGTGAGGTGAGAAAATACCAATAGTTCCTTCCAATCCTAGTTGCCTTCAAGCTACCTTTCCTCACTGCAGGCTAAACAGCTTGCATTACAGCTTTAGCACCGATTGGAGGAGAGGAACATCCCTGGCAACATCACAGGCAGCCTTCAGGTGCCCAGGAAGCAGTTTGGAGACACTTGTTAGTGTTCTTAGCCCTAGTTGGTGAACTGGTGAGTCACTCAGGACTCAGGTGTTTTATTACTGTATATTTTATGGATTCTCTTCCCACTTAAAATACAAAAGTTAAACAATTAACACAGCTAAACCAAAATACAATAAATCAGAAAGCAGGGAGGACTGAGCTAGTCTGAGGCCCTGAAGGAAAAGGAGAATGGAGATATTTTGGCATATCATAGCACCAGCAGTCATCAACAATGGAGGACTAAAAATTGACACGAACATGCGATAAGATGGAAAGTACCTTATGCATGTCACATAAGGTTAGGGAATATTTTGGCCAATTTCATTTTTACAGGGTAAAATCTCTGGTTGAATGGGTTTAAAATAGACTGTGATAATCAATATATGGGGGGCATAAATTTAATACTGGACTACCACATTAGAGGAATTACAGGAGCATGTGTTGCAGTTAAGAAGACTATACATGATAGTGTAATCATGTAATGCCTTAACAAAATCATTTACACTTATTCTACACATTGGACTATAGGGTCTCTAAAAGATGAGGGGATGAGGAAGCGTAAATTCCGTACCTGTAAATGCCTGAAAAATACCGAGAAGGTTGAAAAGAAACAAACATATAATTTGATTTTTGAAACATTGATGCCCGTTCACAAGCTACCATTAAGAAGTGAGAACAAAGCAAACTGAAGTAATTACATGACTTGCCAATCACTGGACTAAAGCAAAATTTTATACTCACATCATTGTCCATGTACTTGAGTAGAGGGGAGTTACAGACTCGATTCACTAGGTCCTCATCTTGTTCGTCATACCCTTGTAAAAGCTGTTCCATAGCAATGCAGTCTTCACTGCCACTAAACCCTGGAAGACTGAGAGGGAAAAAGACCTGAAACTGGTATTTACGCAAGATCACTAGTTTTGCAATGATCTACTGCTAGGCCAAATAAATTAATCATAAATTATTCAAATAAAATATACACAAAATTAGACCAAGAATAACCAATTCAGAATGGGTTAGGTAGGAGTCAGTACCTGTAACTCTCTCGGACACATTTATCTGCTGCAACAAAGTCATTTCTGTGAAGCTGAACAAGCACTTGGGCAATTGTTTTCTGCAAAAAGCAAAGGTGAAACCCTCAGTGGGAATGCCTCACATGCTAGTGAAAAACAGTGGCAGACCTCTCCATGAAAAGTTCTGCTTCCGCCCTTTGCACGCACGCTCGTCTCTACATACAGATTTAAAAGCACAAATGTAAACTGCAAAACATGCAAATTTGCAAACCTGCCAAATTACGATTAATACACTACTGGCAATGTGCCTAGATTAAAAATGATACCTTGACTGCAACCTACCTTAAAGCAGGTTGGGTAATTTTCTATTTCTTTGTACATATTCTTCTCCTTCTGTAGTGACACTGCGGCTTCATCCAGCCTTTTTAAAAATTTAAATAAAAAAGCAGTTTCCAGAAATGTTTTTAATGTGAGCAGGGATTGCAGGAAGAAAAAACTAAACCAAAAAAAAAGGCAGAAACTACTACAGACCTGCGTTGCCTGACTAGAAGTCTTGAAGCTTTCCCTAAGAGTTCAGAAGCCTGTCGCAGACGATCTTCGTTCTGCATAAACAGAAAGCAAATTTACAGAATCTACATATAAATACTGTCCACAAAATTAGCATCAGGTTACATAATTAAACAGGCCAGCCCTTCAATTCATACATCAGCTATATTACATGGATGAAAAAATAGCCCCAGCAACAATATTATTTTATTAAAACGCAGGCAACACGGCTTACTATTATTGAAGGAAGGTTTTATAACAAAGTTAAATTTGGCTAAAATTTTGAAAAATTCTTTTTTTTTTTAATTTTTGAAATTTCTAATTCATGATCTAATTAATGCAACTTACCTCAAACACAGATGCTGCTTGCTGGTAGAGATTCACTGCTTTCTCTAGGTCTACAGGTTCTATTAACCTACACAAAAACGGAGGATTCATTGGCAGAAATACAAGTACAAAACAGTTTGGTCATCCGATGGCTTGCAGCCCCCTAAGTGGCTTAGTCGCCCGAGGATCTGGAGTTCACATCATTAGCTGATTGTGACTGGAAGAGCACAACTGATATAGCGATGCCTGGTAGAGCTTCTCTTAGCTTATCGCTCATTTTAATTCGATTTTAGGAGCCTAGCTGGGGAGAATTATAAGGAAT
This sequence comes from Hiodon alosoides, assembly GCA_025775065.1. Classification (NCBI taxonomy): domain Eukaryota; kingdom Metazoa; phylum Chordata; class Actinopteri; order Hiodontiformes; family Hiodontidae; genus Hiodon; species Hiodon alosoides. The sequence goes on from JAOYSI010004559.1 coordinate 5,326, forward strand.
TATTTGAGATTCCAATTTTTTTTTATTTGGAATTACCCCTTGGATTCTGAAGAATATTATATGTTATAAGAACATGTAATATTATAAGAAACATATATGTACGGCATATTTCCCATCTGTTAAGTTTCGATCAAAACAGTGAGTAATGATGGGTTGTAAGTGTTGCGTGATTCTGCAAGAAAATCAGGTTAACATTTCAGAAACATGCTTTTGTTAGAGGCCAAAAACCGGTCTGCGGCCACCAACGATCACCACTTACTTTCCAGCCCTGTCGAGTGCCATTGCAGCCGTGTCCGGTGTGCCGTTCTCCACATACATCATGCTGGCTTTCTCGATGTACTGGATGGCCTCAGGCATCCTCTGCATGTCCTACAGAAGGACCACGGTCAGGGTTAAACTTCTGTACTGACTCACATGGTCTGTTAACTCAAACAAAAAAAACTTAGATGCTGTATTGACCGGGGGCAATCCACAGACGTCATAAATAAATTGCCGTTTCCCCTAGTTCAGCACAGAAGTTGACTTGAAGTTTCGGGCAAGACTGCATGTGTATCACATGTAGTCATACAGTACCATTTTCCAAATGTTTGCAATATTAAATAAATAATTCACCTTTAGCATCATACCAGCCTGCTCAAGTGCTCTGAGGAAAAGAAAAACAAACTACAGGTAAATTCAAAGGAATGCAATGCGAACGTTAAAATAAATTCAGCATATTACACTATTACAATTTAGATGTGACTATTTCAATACTTACTTTGCAGCATGGAACAGACTATATATGGTTAAGTAGATAAAAGGAAAACATGGGTGGCCACAAAACATTTATTCACTTAGGAAATTTAACAGCCATTAACTGAAGAATAATTTATTAAATAACTGATGTAATTTATCCATTATAATAAAAAATTGGCACAGCCTCCTGAACTGAATTTTACAAGTAATTTGCAGACTGTGACAGACAGAACAGTGGCAGTTCACAGTTGACAGAGAGCCAGCCAATCTTGGGTAGGAGAAATCGACAGGGCGTCTCTAATCTTGTTGCCAACTGTCAGGTTCCAGGGTGCCTGCAGGCTGGCTGTAACGTTGGGAGGATGTTCCTCACCTCCAGTTTCTACATATAAGCTCAATGGCACACTAACCTCTGCAGCCACACAAGGGAAGAATTCTACTTTATTGGAAATATAACCCGCATCTTTTAATGTACTTAAGTCTGTAGCTATCTAGCCCATTTATGAGGCTTGGCACCAATTGAAAGTAAGGCCCCCACCCTCACTGGAAGCTTGCAGGCACCCAGAAAGCTGCAGGTGTCACCATTTGCCAGGAGCAAAGAAAAAACCATTATGGAGACCAAAGCCAATCCTACTACAGACAGAGGTCTGAAAAATTTGTGCTGCCGTTTGAGGACTTCTGGTCACAGTCGGCAGCGAAATTATCCAGATTCATAATCCAAATCATAGGGCATATATCAGTTGAGCTACCTGAAAATTAAAGCCTGATCTCCGGCAACAATAATCATTTTTTAATTGTACATTGTATAAGTCCAATGTGTGATTTCCTTCTAGAGCCCATCCGATGCAGCAGGTGATAAAAGGATACGCTTTATTGTTGGTGTGAGACTCAGCCTCCATTAGGTAGGCTTCCTTCGCCTGCTCAAGCTGCTTGGCATTTTTGAAGGCAACAGCTGAGGAGAAAATAGGGACAAGCAAGGTTTTCCCATTAAATGCCTAAATTACTCAAACCACTGATCTCTTTTACAGCTTTTAGGTAGGCCTATAAATCCATAATTTTCAATTGCAGTGCAAAGACAGAAATGTCAAAGACATCTGTGTGCCACAGAGTAAAGCAAAATCCATCTGTACCCCCATGACCTGGACCAGGGAAAATTGTGTTGACTGCCATTTGTCCACCAAACATAATTCAGTTTCATGCCAATGAAAGTTCAATCCCTACCTGCTTTTGCATATTCTGATGCAGCACTATCATAGTCAGGCTTCCACTTCATGAAACTTGTCTTTAAACTGCATTAAACACAACAATGTCAGATAAAATAGAACTACTGAGCTGCAATATAAATGCAAGAGGCATGACATTATTTCAGGTAAATTAACCGAGTTCTCGTCCATTTGGGTTTCGCATAACGCTATTATTAGCATTATGTCAACGCAGTTACCGTTCAAACATGACAATTTCATATACACACCTCAAAAATAACTCAATAAAACGGTTATTTATGGACATCTACTTAACATTATCAACCTGTGTAATCAGGTGACATTGGTCAGCTAATTCTACAAGCTAGCGACAAAATGACTGCTACTGCTACTGCTACTGCTACTGCTACTGCTACTGCTACTGCTACTGCTACTGCTACTGCTCGAGGGAAGACCGTAGAGTGCAGGGTTTTTTTTTTGTTATTTTTTTTTTTTTAAAGAGTTGAGAACATAAGGACTCAATTTCACCAATTATTTTCTTAACTGAAATTAATTTACCAATTGTTCCTTTAATTGAGGTCATCAGACAAACGCCGCAAACAATGCGGCCCTCCATTAGCAGGACAAAAAGTTAAAGAATCAAAAACGTCAACCAATAATATTTAGTTTCAACTGTGAGGAACATCGGATTAAAATTAACTAATTAATTGTCTGACTAGATAACATCTGACGCGCTGACTAGCTGTCACCTAACTATACATCGCAAGCCTGGCCTTTCGCTAGATAAGTATACCATTATTCCATTGAAAATAATGTTATACAAACAATAACTTATATATCTCGTTTGTTAGACTCTTTAAAGACCTGTACTTAAATGAGATTTATTTGCTGCCAACTTCAAAATACGTCAACTAGCTAGACAGCTACATATAATTCCTTACTATTTCTCAGCCTTGGCGATGTGGTCGTGTGCTTCGTTTATTCTTTGAGCATCCATGATTCAGAAATATCTACAATAGATAGATATTTGTTTAATACACATCAAACAAATATTAAATTATAGCAATAGGGCCAACAAAAATCCGTATATTTGTAATTGGTGCGATCTGAGGAACCTCGTCCTCTTCATTGATTCTGATAGCGAGTGGCGAAAATGGTTACCAGAGTGAAGTACTGATTAAAAACTGTTTTTAATCGGGAAATCAAGAAATCATGGAACAATTCCAGTTTAAAACAACCCTTCAGAACATCCCTACGCCATGTTTTCAAAATAACTGATGTATAACAAGTTACATTTTCTAAATATTGTTTGACATCACCATATTAGGTTAATCGTCAAACTATATTTACCGAAATTTGTGCTTTACTCATTGTTTAAATAAATAAACGATTACGGAGTCAATATTATAAACAAATCAAAAATGATTTACCTATCTGATGAAACCCAAGTCGACCTTTCCAAAATACTAAAATGTTCGGTTTTTAAAGCAGAAAATTTTAGTTAGCAAAAACCTTTCTGCATGGATAAAGTCTGGCAACCTCCCTGCAATGCGCAACGTCACAACTTTACGTTTTCTGCTGTTTAATTAAATGGCCAAGAAAAACAGGAACCTGGTCGACTTTTCCGGTTCCGGTTATCGTTCAGAAAAAAGCCGGATGAAATAGTATCAACATTTTAAAGCATATCCTGGTAAATGTAGGAAAACATGTTTTAGTTTACCTTGATAATCGGTCTCCTAAATTTCGGATGAACCGATTAGATTGCTCCAAAACAAAAAAAAACAAAGCAAATTTTATTTTCTAATGTCTCCTATCTGGATAGGAGTGTGGGGTTTTCATTAATGTAATAACAAAGTTAGAATACTTAACTTACGTTTGGTTTAGCCTTTACTCCACTGGTCTGGGAAAATATATAATACGATAGCCGGACTTTATCCCAGTAGATGGCGGTATACAACTTTAAATTGTAGCGTACAATCATTAAAATGTAATAATGCACAAAGCATTTTCTTTTAATTTATATTTAACGATATATATTTTTATATGTCTACTAATTCTTCTATAAATATATGTTAGTGCGTGTGCAACATTATAAAGCCAGAAAACGTGATATGCGTCCACTCTATAATTGATTCCCCGTTGTGTTGTAATATATGTTCTACTTTGAAACGGTATAATCCTTATTCTTAAAAACTCGCAAATAACTTGCTTTTCCCGAATTACATTCTCATCGCTGACGTGTTGTTCTCCCTGCTTTAAACATGCCTATGAACTGGAACATTGTCTCAACGTAATATAGATTGACTACGTGGTAGCATTTTGTTTATATATAACATTATATTTATACGGTTAAATAAGTTAAAACTTGCAATATTTGATATGATTCGTTGAGAATATTTGTTTAAAAAATACAAAAGAAAACTGCTAAAAAATATATGTTAATTCTAACTGGATTTGTGATGCACAAAGATGTCAAACTCCTGTCTTTGAGGGCCACCGGATCTGCTGTCCTATCTCACTTTCTGACTAGATAGAGAGGTATCCTGATGCAAAAGTTAGAGAATTCCATTACATCATTGCAGGAACAAATACCCGACCCAACTCTTTGAATATGATAAAACAGAACTGTTTCATCGATGCTTGCACATTGGTTACACCCACCAATAAATCAGCTCCTGGATTTAGATCTAAAGCAGCTACCAATTGTTTCTACTGTCTACTACTGTCTGTCACCATGACAACCAGACCCATTCCCTCAGATTTACATATTACTTTTATTCATTTAGCTCCTATCCAGAGCGATATACAAAAGTGCCAACAGTACAGAAAAAAACGTGCACTGTACACTGTCCTATGATTAAGAAGGTAAAGCCTTCTATTAGGTTGGTGTCTCTCCAAGACACGCTTCAGAATTTCACAGTACCATATCTCTGAAATTACATATCATTTTATTTGTTCAGCATGATAACACCCTCAACACTGGATCAATGAACATACAAAACGAAATGTGACCAGTTTGAAGGATCTCTAAAAAATGGTTCAACTATGTAGTTAGGGTCCAAATAGACCCCTTTGGTGGAGAAGGATGGTGGAGAATACAGCGAGTGCAGATATAGAGTGGAGAGGGACTCGTTGCACCTCACCGTAAACACACACGCATACACGCACAATATGCATGTCTAAACTGGAAAGAAGCTGGTGGTGGCCCTAAGAAGAACCAGGGCATGCAGGTGGAGAAAGACATGAGTGAAGCTCTCAGGGGGCACAATGTCATGTGCAGGGATATTCTTTCATCTGAGGTTGCCATCACTGACAACATCACAGTTGTGTCTTATGGTTCAAATAAAAGCAAGAATGTGGTCATGAATACTTTGCACAAGGGTGCAGCTGCCTGCAACATGCCTTTTTGTGATGAAAACGAAAGGTAAATGTGGTCTATATGGATTTAGAAAATTGTACAGTTGCATTTAAAAAAACTTGTATAGTTGTATAATTTGATCCCCTAACATCCCAGCTCTACCAAATTATTAACATAATAGAACGGTTCATTGAAAATGTATCCTTGAAGACATATACTAATGATACACTGGGGTTCTGTTAACAATCAACAATCTCAACTGTGTCCTAACTACAGCATGATAAAGGAGTTATACATTGATCAGCCATAACATCCTCACCACCTGCCTAATATTGTGTAGGTCCCCCTTTTGCCGCCAAAACAGCCCTGACCCGTCGAGGCATGGACTCCACTAGACCTCTGAAGGTGTGCTGTGGTATCTGGCACCAAGATATTAGCAGCAAATCCTTTAAGTCCTGTAAGTTTCGAGGTGGGGCCTCCATGGATCAGACTTGTTTGTCCGGCACATCCCACAGATGCTCGATTTGATTGAGATCTGGGGAATTTGGAAGCCAAGTCAACACCTTGAACTTGTTGTTGTGTTCCTCAAACCATTCCTGAACCATTTTTGTTTTGTGGCAGGGCGCATTATCTTGCTGAAAAAGGCCAATGCCATCAAGGAATACCGTTGCCATGAAAGGGTGTACATGGTCTGCAGCAATGCTTAGGTAGGTGGTACGTGTCAAAGTAAAATCCACATGAATGGCAGGACCCTAGGTTTCCCAGCACAACATTGCCTAAAGCATCACACTGCCTCCGCTGGCTTGCCTTCTTCCCATAAGGCATCCTGGTGCCATGTGTTCTCCAGGTAAGCGACGCACACGCACCTGGCCATCCACGTGATGTAAAAGAAACCGTGATTCATCAGACCAGGCCACGTTCTTCCATTCCTCCGTGGTCCAGTTCTGAGGACCATTGTAGGCTCTTTCGGCAGTGGCCAGGGGTCAGCATGGGCACCCTGGTCTGCGGCTACACAGCCCCATACACAACAAACTGCGATGCACTGTTTGTTCTGACACCTTTCTATCAGAACCAGCACCAACTTTTTCAGCAATGTGAGCTACAGTAGCTTGTCTGTTGGATCGGACCACACAAGCCAGCCTTCGCTCCCCACGTGCATCAATGAGCCTTGGCCACCCATGACCCTGTCGCCGGTCCACCACTTTTCCTTCCTTGTACCACTTTTGATAGGTACTGACCACTATAGACCAGGAACACCCCACAAGAACTTCAGTTTTGGAGATGCTCTGACCCAGTCATCTAGCCATACAATTTGGCCCTTGTCAAAGTCACTCAGATCATGCCCATTTTTCCTGCTTCTAACACATCAACTTTGACGACAAAATGTTCGCTTGCTGCCTAATATATCCCACCCACTGACAGGTGCCATGATAATGAGATTATCAGTGTTATTCACTTGACCTTTCAGTGGTAATAATGTTATGGCTGATCGGTGTGTATACCATACAGTCTACCTAATTCAGTGCAACCAATATAAATATTGTCATAGGGTATACAAGCAGTTTGAGGGACAATTACACAAAGTACACAATTTGTTACATCACACAAAATAAACAGTTAAATACGAGGGCTGGTTAAATGACACAACTGAGAGCCACATACAGATCAATATGAATAGATCAGTGTCAATATTGTAAATCTCATATGCTTTTCCCTAAATTAAGTGGTACGGGGAGGGCCAGATCAAAGTTGTGCCCTTTTACGGTGTCTGTTATAAATACCATTAGTCGGGTTTGTGGCTTTGCTCATGCCTTCATAAAGTATTTATTAAATAATTATTAAACATATTTCTGTATAGTATTAAGGTGTTAAATCTGTCGCCAGATGAATGCTGGTTCAAATCGAATTACTGTTACACCTGCTGTCGCCAAAACTGCATAAGTCACTAATATTGCTCCCCCGGTTAACACTGCTGTTACATCACCTGGTAACCAGATGTCACTCTCTGATCTCAAAATGGGTTATGTGTTTTACATATTCGGAGATTACATATTCGGTTTACATGAATTGCGCGTGTATTGCTTGGCAGTATGCAACTATATTAGTATTGTCTATATATGTTCGTAAACGTGGACACGGCTTGTTTTTCAAAATCAAAATCACACTTCACATGGCATCTTCCACGGATGAGTGGGTGGTCTTAGAAGGAGCTGGCGCATGCGCTGCGAGGAGATCACGGCAGTCAAGTAGAGACCGCAACGTCCACAGACGCTGCATGTCAGATCGAAGTAAAAGCGGTAAAGTATAGGTAGCCTACCGATTTAATGGAGTAGTAGAATAGGGTACGAAAATTAGGTATCGTTCTCCATACATTGAAACCAGGCAGCCATACTCGCTGCGGCTGTTGGTGTTACCAGCATTATATTGATATTAGATATTACGTCTTGTACCTTGTCTTTTTGTAAACTAAAATAATACAGGACAAATAGTATTAAGACACCCTCGCAAAATATGCTACTATGATTTGAGAGAAAAAGGTGTGCACCAATTCGGAGTGATGAAACGGAAAACAGAAAACCAGGACAGTTTGGATAAGAGCTACTGGTGTTGTGAGTCCGATAGAAGATTTTCTGCATGGGTCCAATAGCCTGTATTTTCAATTCGCCCTCCCATCCCAATGTCAATGGATAATGGAGAGTTCAAATGGTCCCAATAGTGGTACCAAACAGCAAAACCAAAATTTAGAGAGCAAACGACTGAACAGAACACCTTCCCCCGCAAGACCCCTTCTGAAGGATATCCACTCTCGGTCGTCATCCAGTCCGTCGGGAATTACACCTCAATCTCCTAAACTGTCGAGCGCGGGACTCTTGGTCACTCAAAGCCGCATCTCAACGCGCACCGGCACTGGAGCAAAATACAAGCGAAGTTCTGCAATAAGTAGCTCGACAAAGTCTTTGATTACTAAGAAAACAGCTAAGGTGGTCCAAAATAAACCATCCGACCATAAATCCACCAACAAACAAGACGAAACCAATCAGCATGTTACCAAAAGTGAAGATGCAAGAATCAATCAGACTGTAGTCGACTCAGCTCATATTTCTCTGGGTCATGGTTCCACAAAAAGTGTTTCTCCGGGAGTCTTTCTTCGTATTGTTAGTCGCACGGACAGCAGCTCAGATCTACCCGACTTGCTGCTGGGAAAACCGAAGCTCTCGCAGGCTTCAAACCGAGATGCGGAATCCGGAACCGATTTCGGTCACCAGCTGGCATTGACTGATTCGCAGGGCACATCGTCTCCAGAACCGTCGACAGGGCCTCGTTCATTAGGGGTTATTGTTGCACCCAGTGACCTGTCGTCATCTCTTACTAACAGGGATTCGAACTGTATGCTCGCGAAAGGATATTGCAGCGGAGAACTGCCAACTGTGAGATCTAAACCATATTCTAAACTGACGAACTCAATTATATCGGCACCGGCACTTTGTACTCTCAATGGTAGCAAGGTGCTAATCGAAGAGGATCTGTTTAGAGAAATTGAAGACTTACGTTCAGAAAATGACTATCTCAAAGTGAGTAGACTAATGACACGGTAATAATAAGTTATACTGTTTGGCACAGCATAGCCTTGACGTCCTTGTAGAACTTTATTTGCCTAGGATAAGATAAACCTTAAACAATGCATTTACAGTGAATTCTAAAATGATTTAAAAATATATGTGTGTATATATATATATATATATATATATATATATATATTATTGAACGTAATAATTTTCAGGATTAGATGTTACGTAATTATTTATTCTGATGTCAACCTTTACTTGTAGACCTCTATGCGATTTCTGGCACCAAATAGGCGTCTAACATATTTCAACTGTTAGAGAGGCTTTCTGTAATTTGGAATAAATTTAACATTTTTTACTCGTTCACAGTTGTTAAAGCTTTGCTCGGATATCAAGGGGACTGCGCCGCTTTAGGCCTGTAACTATGCTCATGTATACTAATTTGATAGTGTATTCTTGGCGGCTTTACTAGCAGTAGAGCCGCTAATGTTTAAATAATAGCCGCACCTGTTTAAATAATTTGCCAGTTTTCTACATAGTAATGCTTTGTACATTTCCCACACAATATTTACAGGGGGAAAAATTATCTAACCGAAGTTATAAATTAAATTTATATTCACTGATGATAAACTAAAATGTTTTTGTTTTTTTGTTTTGTTAATGAAAGGGTGAGAATGATGGAGGTATAGTTTTCTCACCCTGACCATATCCCTAAAGATTTGACCGCTTCTGTAATTTCCTAGACTTAGCAATAGGGCAGAGTGGGAGAAGTTCCTCTTCTTGCCTGCCTCTCTACACCTTTCATCCTTTAGAGAAACGTGACCTTGTGTCAAGATGATCACACATATGATGGATAGGTCTTTGTGCTCTTTAGTAGTGGCTGCTTAATCTGCAGTACTGACCTTTAGCTTTATCACTCATAGTCAAAATTGATTTAATGAATCTGTGAATATTTGGTAGTTTGTTTTGCTAAATCTGATCATTTTTGCTTGACGAAGACAAATAACGTCAGGATATGACCGGATTTTCTATTTGTGATATTAGAGGTGTATGAAATATATAATGGAGAACATCAAGTGAAGAAATCCTCCACTTGGGAACCTGACCTGTGTTATGTCTATTCTTTCCCGTGGGCTTATTAAATTCTGTAAAATTCTTTTCACTGGGAGTTTTTTAGGAGCAGAATCGTTACATTACTGTAGGGCTTTCTTTAATTCCTTGGGTACAATCCAGGGGGAATTCAATAAATTATATATATATATATATCTAACGCAATTAGAAATAAGTAATTTGTTACTCAAAATCTTGTTTTGTTTTGTATCCATCCATTTAAAAGCTTTTTGTGTCAGTGTCACATTTAAGTTATGAACTTGGCACAAGGTGCTCCTGTATCTCATCTTCTTGTGGAATTTCCCATTACAAGAGTTGGCTATTGTAAGATGATGTAAGCAACTAATTACGAGTTATTTTCCCTGTGCCTCGCCCAGGATGAGGTGGATGAACTCCGGGCGGAGATGGAGGAGGTACGGGATAGCTACCTGGAGGAGGAGGTGCAGCAGCTGCAGGAGCTGCGCTGCGAGCTGGACCGCGCCAACAAGAACTGCCGTATCCTGCAGTACCGGCTGCGCAAGGCAGAGCAGAGGGGTCTACACGTGGTGCCAGAGGGGCAGGTGGACGGGCAGCTTGTTCGCACCCTGGAGCAGGATTTGAAGGTGAGTGTGTGTGGATGTGTCACATTGTGAGCATGCGCCTGCCCTTGGGAGAGGCCCATTCAGAGTGTGTGTGTGTGTGTGTGTGTGTGTGTGTGTGTGTGTGTGTGTGTGTGTGTGTGTGTGTGTGTGTGTGTAGCCACGTGGGTGGAAACTGAGGCTGGTATCCTGGATGAGGAGCAATCTGTGTGTACCGTGCATACAGGTCGCCAAAGATGTCTATGTGCGTCTGCACAATGAGTTGCAGAGCATGGACGAAAGGCGTTCCAGGGCTGAGGAGGAGAACGAGCTTCTGCGACAGAAGATCATTGAGATTGGGATCTGCAAGCAGGCGCTTCAGAAGGAACTGGAGAGGGAGAAGGAGGTGGGTGAGCCACAGTTTCTGGTTTGTGATGGGGGTTAGTGTCACCTGCTCAAACATACAGTTTATGACAAGAATTAGGACAGTAGTGGTATTAGAAGGAATAGGTTTTATTATTGGGAGAATGAATGGTGGGAGACCTCTTTTTCTGCATTGAGAGCTGAGAACAAGGGCTTGAACAATGTTTTGGTTGTTTGTTTGATTAGAATTTGATCTGACTTTTGTGTTATATACGGGAAGAGAGAAACTTATTGGGATGATAAGAAAAGTCTGTTTCAGGTTAATAAAGTCAGATTAGACTAGTGGTGGACAACAGAATGACCGGTCGTGTGAACTGCCCTTAACCAGAGAGGAGTAGATCGAGAGCAAGCGCTTACCAGGAGCAGTGTAATGTGGGGAAGCCCCATAAATAAATAAAAAAGGAACTGATGTGTGACTAAGGAGAGATCCAGTCCAAAGGGGATCGATATCCTAGCTAATGCAGTCACGGAGGGTATTGATCGCTTCCGACTCCCCACAGTGCATCACTGTGGGAGACAGAGGGGGAGTGACTGAGAGTAAGGACATGGAGCAATTATCAATTGTGACAGCCACAAAAACAGGCTTCCTGGAAATAAAACCACAACCATTTAAAAAAACCCTGTAATGTACTAATGAAAGTTATACAATATGATCATTTAAGATTTATTATTGTTTTGACATTATTAGACTAACAATTCATGCGTAATCGTTGCGTTAATGACATGGGGGGTAATAAAGCTAATCTACCGCTGAATGTATGCCTAAAGAAACAAGCTCAATGCAGCAAAAACGTGTCCCGATGCAGGTTCACTGGGACTGCCAGCCACTTGCTACAAACTATGTGTTTATATCCATTTAATCAGAAGGGATTTGAGAAATTAGGTCTTATCTGACCATTAAACCCATCTACCTTTTGTTTGAAGATACTGAATGAAAGCAAAATGATCATAGTGGGGGTGGGCAAAGCCGAGTGCTATTTCAGTCCCTTTGTGTTTTCATGTCTCAAGGCCTTTTTGTATATTTAAGCAGCTAGTAATATGTAGTAGTAGCTGAAATATATAAATTCAGTGTTTATCAAAGTGCTTTGCTTTGATATGTTATGGTTTCACCTTGTTCTTCTACTTACAAGTGACTGAAGGAAAGTCACGTGGAAGCTGCTATCTCACTGTACTGATTTTGGCGTGTATAATGTCTGGTCCATGTGGGAATTCCCAGGCAAATCATCCACATCAGGGAGGCAGGCTGAAATTTGCTGACCCACAAACGGGATTAACAATGGGGTATCTTTCAGCCCAGTTGGGTGAGGCTGCAAGGCTGTGCGGGGGTACAGCTCTGAGTTATTTTAGACCCATGAAAAGGCCCTTTGTTTTTCAGTGCTCATTTGTTTGGCTGACGTCTTCAGCTCAAGGCAGGAGATGTGTATGCATCTAGAGAGCTGCAGGGGGCTTGGATCTGCTCAGCACCAGGATTCTGGGATGCGGATTGGGATGCACGGAAGGCCCTGCACAAAATAAACAAGGGGAATTTGACGTGCGCTTGGCTGTGGCTGAGCAGGGAGACGAATGTTGTGGAGTTCTGCAGGAGGGGAAGAATTAGCCCCTCAATGATTTCAATAGTCCCCAGGTTTGGCTGTCACAGTTAATTACGTCTGTTTCCACCTATTGGCAACAGTGATATTAGTGAATTGTCTGAATAGTTGCTTACTTTTCAGAAAGCCAGAACAGTTCTGATTCTGATAATATGCTTTATATTTGTGAATGAGATTGATGTCGACTTGAGGAGTAATATTTACAGAGTACATTTGTTTAGTGTTCCCTTTTTATTACCATTTCACATTCAGAAGGCATTACATTTTTGGCAGTATCTACATGAGTCTTACTCTGTGTAAAATGAAGTGTAGAAGACTGAATTAAATAAATTTGGAATTGGCATTTAATATTTTACAATTTGGAATCCACACTTATGCTAATGTACCTCAGCTCCTTCCTACAAACTGTGCCACACAGGAAGCTGCGGAAGTATGATTTGCCTCCTCCAATCCAAATGGCTTTCGAACCATCTGTTATTTTACACACTGCTGGCCACGCATCCCCCCCACTAGCCTGTAGTGTGCCACTGCGCTTTGCTGGTCATAGTCGGGTAAATACCCTGATCTGAATCCGTACCTATGTAATCCGGATCTCTATTGCTTTAACACAACAATTTCATTCTAGTGGTTTTGGCTGACATGCCATCATGGGTTAAGCTTTAAGATTAAGGCTAGTGTGTGCTTTTGCTTTATCTTTACCTGTTGTCAGGGTCAGTGATGGAAGCTTAACCCGCAGCTGCAGTGGCAGTTTCTGCTGGGCCTGTGCATGCGCCAGGCAATGCTAGACCCCATGCCGCTTTGCTTTCCGCTCGGCAGGGCACCACTGGCATCAGCCCCTCGCTCACACACCCGGGGACCAGTAGGAAAGGATTCCATTGCATTCCCTGGCGTTGCTTCCTGGCTTCCGTCTGTCCTTCTGTCTGGATTGCAACTCTTTCATTAAATCTGCTGCCGAGTCCCAATAAAAGCAAAATTGATGCGTTCTGCTCTTGCTGGCTTAACATGCTGCAGGTCTCGTTTTAGAAGTGTCGTGACGTTAATCATATGCTTAGAAGACGCTCTGATCCAGAGTGACTTGCATTCTTAGTGTCACAATTTAGGACCAGATTTTGCGGCATCTTTATTGAAGTCATGCGAGTTAACCAGCTGGATGTGACAGATTGGAACCTGCTAAACAAAGTGGGAGTCTTGTTTTTTGAAAACCTGATACAAATTTTGTGAGACTTAGGTCAGAGAAACTGTCACGGAAACTTACCAGAAATGTTGCTACATATGGATGGGGGCCTGATTGTGTTACAGTTGCACAAGAGATTGAGCCACAATTGCATTGTAAGCCTAATTGCTCTCTGCCTGACTGTGATGGTGCACACTCGGGTGACTTGTGCTATATTAACTGGGTTTTAAATGGACAGAAATAGATCTCTTTATTAACATTGGGCATGGTGAAGGGAGCCACTTCTGGACTTGTGGGCATCTTCTGGTCACAATTCCACATTTATTTGGCTGATGTGCCACATTATACTTTCCTAAATCCCTAATTTATTTGTGACGTTACGGTCACCCAGCACCCCTAGCGATTAAATACACAAAAGCAAGTTGTTGGCTCATTTAGGTAGAGCTGGACTGTTAGTCATATTATGTATGTCTGAAAATCATATTGGAGCTTTGTGCCAGGATGGATCGTTCATCTTGCTGACTGGGAATTACTATTTTGTGGAGGTTCACATTAACAGTTTACCCTTGGGTTGAGGAGGCAGGCCCACCTTGTGTGTTTCGGCCCGTGGTTCGGTGGGAGACGGGGTGATTATGACCTTCAGAGTTGTGGTTCCAGCCTGTTAAATGTTGACCAGGGAGGTAGGTGGTCCAAAAAGATGTGCCGCATTGCACAAAGACACGTGTTAGCAGCCCCAGGGACCAGTCCTTACTCTGTTCCTGCTACTAGAAGAGATCTTTCCTAATCTCATACAGACATTAAAAATTAACCTATGTTTACAACCAATGAGAAATACAATTAAAATCAGGAAATTGCAGCCATGCAACAAAGCTTAATGACGACGAGCTTGTCCTCAGAAAAAAAAGCTAACCTAATAATGTCATCCGACAACCTTACTGACTGTTTTTCGGTAGGATGTTCAGCACGTACAGTTGCTTTTCCTAACTTGCACTGTTCTTTTAGCTGTGTGACCTTCTTGCTGACTCTCGGCCAAGCCGCCGACTGTTTATACATCTCTGTTACCATAGCAACGCTACTCCAGTGTCAGAGACGACATGGAATTAGATGGTTTCTGTGGAGAGTGACTAATGTCGCCATCGCTGGGCTCTCGCTGTAGAAACGGTCCAACACATCTTTGTTATCACAATCATCTTAGTGGCAGCAGTAGTTAAGAAAATGAAAAAAGATTTGCATTGATGAGAAGAGTCTATTTATACCAGTTAAATGAGAAAAAGAATAGAGGTAATGACAATCTGAAAAGGTAAAATTCCAGAGCGTTACAAACGCCATAATAGAATTGATCTTGTCCACGCCTTGTTAACAGGGTTTTCTTGAAACAATTCTTGACGTTGTTTTTTGGTTTACTACTTTTCTTTTTACTTGTGGAATGTCAAGTCCTTCTGTTTAACCTGCACATCAATGGACTCAATGGAGAAAGTATGCCAGTGAATCCTCTTTGATCAGAGCTCCGGATTTAACTTCACTAACTTACAGATGTCCTTCAGCTCAGACTAACAAACTGTAAAATGTGACACATGCTCTAAAATATGACTGTTATATATTGGCTTTCAGCTGCCAGCTGTGATGTGTCACTGGGCCCAGAGTATTGTGAAGCTTGGAGATTGTGCAACATGATAATGTCTTCATCCCTGTTATGAAGCATCTACCTGTCCACCTTAGTCTGAATCACTCTCTTGTAGAGCAGGACAGCTAACCTGACATTGCAAATCAGGTGCCCTGTTCTTTTTTTTGGCTCTTACCCTGAGGCTTAATCAAGCTAATTGATTCACTCTGTCTTTCTCTCTGGAAGAACTGCAAGTCGTACTTCATGGTAACAATTCTAGGACAGTTACTGTATTAGCCCATTTAACATAATTCTTTCTTTTGTTTTGTACTCCGGGGAGAATTGTTTTGAATACCACTGGAAAAAAATGTTTCCTCATGCACGCGTATTGGTAAACTTACAATTTTTCTGCGTGGTAGAGGAAACATACCAGAATGCCTCAGTTTGGTCACCGAAACTTAAATGTGCACTGGCATGGTATATTACAGGTTTTGTGAGATGACGAATCACAGAAGATTTTCAAAGCTGTATCTCGGGTGATCTTTCCTGTACAGTCAGCTACTTGGCCTGCAAGCTTGATCTGTCAATGATAATCGAGGCAGCGATAATGGCAGAGAACTCATCAGTGTAATCGAAAGCAGACACACTTGATTATGATGTTGGTGCTGAAATGAGTGGACAAGGAAGCTGTTGAGTATTTAACCCTCTGACATTAAGTCTATTCAGATCTTTTAAACGGCACATGATTAGCTTTGACAGAAGCCTTTATTTGATTGGTAGCAGAAAGACACCAGGTAATTTTTCTGCACAACTTTTGTACAATCTCCTTACTGGGGCAATAAATCATTTGATGCATTTTGGTGGCCAATCAGACAATAGTTAGTCATAAGAGATTATTTATGTGAGGCCCCAGATCCCAGGACAAAGCTCGTTGGCCCCTGACCCTGGATCCTATATTCCACAGCTAATTTTACGATTATGGGCCCCATCCAGCATTAACTTAACAAGATAGCGTTCAATCTCAACATATGCCCAGACCCTCCTGGCCCTTATATCTCTCTTTCTCCAGAAGGATAAACTGTGTTCCCCTTTACCTCTTGAGAAATCAAACCACATTTAAAATGTTACATCTTTCAAAGCAAAACCAGTAGTGATTCACTGGAAGTGGTTGATTGGACTTCTGATCTTTGTCTGAGATCCCTAAACTGCAGCGCTTACCTAGGTGTCTTCGGAGAGGATTTGATGGGTCTTTGAAGATACCCTGCTGCACCTTCCACTAAGCTACCAAGCTCCACTCACTTATTAACCCCAAAGTACACACGTAGCCCTCTCCCATACTCATATATACCGTAAAACCGTGCACAAACAAACATTTGTCTTGCCTGCTCCTCTCCCTCCCATTCATAGGATTTAGTTTAGTATTAACCAATTATTTTTAAGTGGGTGTGGGGAGAAGATAAGGTTGCAGTGTCACCTACTGTGTTCTGAAGTCCGACTGTGATTTTTGGCATCCAACTACTACATCGGTTTTTGTTTTGTATGCCAAACATGTAACTTTTTATCTGAAGCACTCCAACATGGTCCTTTCATTATGAGACTCCTATTCAGAGGAATAGCAGGGAAAGAGAGGTCCGGCTGTGCTGGTTTTGGGCTATAAGAGACATATTGAAGCGCACTGCTCAGGCATGATCTGTATTTGATCGGGCCCTTAGTGCCAGACCCAGGGTACTTGGATGTAGAAAGAGAAGAGAACCCATTGATGTCTATAGAGTTCTGTGCTCTGCACTGCACTGGTCCAGCTTTGATTTTTATGAAAATCAAAGCTGGTCTGGAGAGTGAGTTGTATATATTGCAGTCCCTGATGTTTTTCTTTAGTGGTGGCGATCTGCTTTTTTATTTTTTATTTGAACTTGCACAATAGTAGTAATTTCTAGCTTAGACTTGCCCTGAATTGCATGCACACATTGCACATAATACTAGCCCGCTGTACCATCACCATCTGTCACCAGGGCAACAGGATGAGGTAGATCTGAGGACTGCCGGTCATGTGATCCGTGCAGATGAAATGGGACTCGCTGGGATGAAAGTGCTGTTTAGAAGAAGGTGACTGTGTCCTCAAAATACGAAAAATATGAAGTTATAATTATAAGAATGGTCAACAACAGACATGCATGCAGTGATGATAGCGTTGCCATAACAACTCCATGTTGGACAATTTCTGCATGAATATGTTGACCTCTTATGACTATTGTTTTGTTTGTATCTGTAGTGTTGGTATTTATGCTTGTAATGAGGTCACTCCATCACACTCCATCTGCCTTGTCTTAAATGATTCAGTCCTGCCTGTAGGCTTTGGTACATTTTATGTTTGCTCCAAGTGAAATCACTATATGCACTAGGTATATTTATCATATCCTTTTTTGCACATTCTTTCTTTAAGGAATTAATTATTGAGTGAATAAATGAATCAATGACCTCTACCTAATTTATTATAATTTCTTTCTCAGTGTCTCACTGGGATTGTCAGATGGCAACAAAAAGTGGTTTTAGGTGCTAAAATTGAAGTATATAAGGGCATTATAAAAAGCACTAGCTGTGGCAATGGGAGGGACTGAGCAGAAGCTAGCAGGTGCATAAGAATGTTGAGGAGGTTTGGGGTTTGTTTTACTGTTTTGTCGTAAACAGGTAAATATTGGCTTAATCTTATCATTTCTTTATGCACTGTAATAAGTTTATCAGTTGATTACAGGGAAAATGGTGTCATTTTTTTCTAGTGCCTTCTTATAGTTATAAATGTGTTGTAAAAGAGTTTTACAAATGAGCAGGCAGTGTTTCACAGGGAACTCTGGGTATCAAGAAGAAGAGTGATCCTGTTCTCCTCAAAGTGATTGTTCTCCACACACTATATGACTACTATAGTGTGTGAAGATGATGAAAAGCAATTGAAACTTGTGTGTCAATTTGCTTTTTATGCTATCCTGGTATTTACACATAAAGAATGTTTCCTCATCCCTGTGTCCTTCAGAACAAAAAGTATGTACTGTCAGTGGAAAAATTGAATGCTGAAGTAATATGTTTTCTGGAAAATTAAACTATTTTCATGTGGTATTTTTTCTTTAATATTTAGAGAATCGTACTACTAAGTGTAAATGATTAGTGTTTTTATTTTTTCTCACAGAGCTCATTGAAGAAAAGAGGTATTCGTGAACCACGCAGAGAGAAGAAACCAGCAGTTCAGGTGGTTCTCCATTTCATTTTGAAAATACATCTCTTTCAACCCCAACCCTCCATATTGGATCGTATTATAGCCATTTGAGGGGAGTTACAAGAATGTGACAGTTGCCCACTGGAGATTACCAATGAGAGCCCAACATTCTGGTTCAAGTGATGATATTCCACCAAGTGTCAAAATGGTACAGACACACACACAGCTTTGAGTCATCTCCCCCACCCCTTCTTCTGTGATTGGAAATCAAATCTACCACATACTGTTGCTTTTAGAAGGAAAAATATTCAGATAATAAAAATAGGTTATAAACTTATCAGCATGTTTCAAAAAAACGGGCTAAACTCACTAGCTATGTGCTGTTGGGAGGAATTCAATTCCCTGTGGGCGAACATTATAATTGTCTAATTAAAATAAATGAAACGGTGACGTTAACAATGTAACTGAAGAGGATTGCATGTCCCTGTTTTATCATGCCAGGTCTGTATTGATTAAATAGTTTGAGGTTTTAGTTCCTATTTTCAACAAGACATATCAATGCCTTTGTGCAATCTTGCAGAAAATGTTTTTGAAGCAAAGGGCTTGTACATTTTCTTCTTGAAAAGCATGACCCTATCTGGCCACAGTAAAATAGGAAGCCACACTACATCATACTACTTACAGTACTGTGCATAAGTCTTAGGCACATGTAAAAAAAATCTGTAAAGCGAAGATGCTTTCAAAAATAATGAAATTAAAAGTTTCTAAATATAAAATAAGTACTATAAAGGGCAGTGAACAATAAAAAACAAAAATAAATACATAAAATTAATATTTGGTGTGACCACCCATTGCCTTTAAAACGGGATCAATTCTCTTAGGTTCACTGTCGTGCAGTTTTATAAGACGATCGGATGGTAGATTGTTCCAACTTTCCACAGTTCTTCTACAGACTTCTTGCTTTGAAAAGTCCAGTTAATCCCAGACAGTCTCGATGATGTTGATGATGTTGATGATGTGGAGATCAGGGCCATACCATCTGTTGCAGAAATCCTTTTTCTTTTTTTCGGAAAATGAATGTTTGGAAATCTGAAAATAGCTTTTTTCAACTGAAACACTAATTCAGAAGATAAACATAAACATCAAAATAAATAAAAAACTACAAAAATGCCTAAGCCTTTGGCACAGTACTGCATGTGAATAAATACTAACCTGTCCATTTGGTACATGCGAAATATAAAATGTAAATAAAACTATAACTACTGTTAGAATTACCTATAAGAAGATAATGAATGATCTAACATACAGCTTTTGTGTGCTCATGCTATTGTAATAATCTTGTATTTGAAGTCAATCAATTAATACATTTAATAAACATTTTGGCTTGTATTTTATTTCACATAAAGATGCATTTAAAAATAACAGGAAAATGTGGGAACACATTAAACCGAGGGAAACTTTTTTTGATTCTTTGACACTCTCTCACAGCAATTAAGTGTGCCTCTCTTTCCCCTTAGGAGGACAGCGTAGACCTCATCTGCCAACTTCAGTTTGCCAAAGAAGAGTCGGCTCTGACGCGCAAGAAGATGGCCAGACTGGGGCGCGAGAAGGACAAACTGGAGCAGGATCTGCAGAGTTACAGAGCCGCGTACGGGGACGCAGGCGCTCCTCCGCCAGGGGAGAGTGGCCAGGGTACCCGGGAGGCCCAGCTGAAGCAACGGCTCCGGCTGGTGGAGGAGGAGGCGAACATCATGGTGAGGAAGATGGTGGAGTTGGAGGTGGAGAATCGTGGGCTGCGGGAGGAGAACGAGGACATCCGCAGCCAGTGCGGGAAGGGCTGTGCAGGGAGGGAGCCCATCGTTGAGCTCCGGCGGCACCTGCAGTTCGTTGAGGAGGAAGCTGACCTGCTGCGCCACACCATCTCTGAGGTCGAGGACCGCAACAGGCAGCTGAACGAGGAGCTGCACCTCCTCATGTCGGGAACCGCGCCGCCGCAGGAGGAGCTGAAATCGCCCCATCTGCAAATTGGCGAGCTCAGCAGGAAAGCCATGAAGCTCCTGGACGAGAACCGCGTCCTTGTTTCCAGCGACCAGCGCTGTGACGTTCTGTCCCACGCAGCCCTGCGAACAGCTGTCCCCTCGAATGACACTGTAGGCAAGAGAAATAATGGATATGAGGAAGTGGGAAGCCTACTGCCGGTGAACCAAGTGAAGGAAGGGCCAATCGGGGGAGAGAGCTACTCCGAGGGTCCTTTTGATGAGTCACCTGTGTCCACCACAGTTAGAGAGTCCTGCTCCAATGAACGAACCCAGCGGAAGCCGGAAGACCTGCGAACGCTAGCTTGCTCAAACCGGGAACCAGAGTGCCATGAGGAAACTGTCAATCAGCTCATCACGGATGCCGCCCCTTTAGTCGATGCCAGCATTCACATGGTGCCTGCTGGCCAACCTCCAGAGTGGGAGCTCCTGAGTGACAGGGACTCTGCAGAAGGCAATTCTCAACCTCTGGGCCCTGATGTTCACAATGGTTTCATGGAGAAGGTGCACCACATTGAGGAGGGCACTGAGGAATACTTGGAGGACCTCTCTCCAATGTCCAATATCCTAGAGTCCATCGGACCCTTTTCTACAGTCAGCTCAGTGCCATGTAATTCCCCCATTGGCAACATGGAAAGGAACATCAGCAATTTTCAGGTAATTGTTTCGCATTTTAAATAGCATCATATGTTTCCACCTGCAACCTTATGTCATTAGGCCTTACTTGTGATACAGAAAGGAATGCCTGCCAAAACACGGTAGTTAACTAATTGTTCTAAACTTGAATGGACTGAATCATTTGCATGTTTTTTTTTTTTTTCAATGGGGATCTGTGACAAATATTCGGGTTTTCATTGCATCGTTAGTATCAATGGTATCATTGTCATCGTTGTCTTCTGTAGAATTTCCTCTTTTGAGCAGTCGGTTTTTTAAAAAGCACTAAAGCTAATTTTTGCTTCAGACTGATCCTGTGTGTGCATGCGCCGATACGGTTTGCTGACCTTTTCCTGGCGGACACGAAATGAAACGAGCAACCATGGCCTTGTGGGCGAAAGTGTTATAGGGGCGACCATGCTTCTCTCTTTCTGCTGCAGGACACGCTGGGGCTGCAGTCTCAGGAGTGGGCCGGGGCTCAGGAGAGAAGACTAACTCAGCAGGAGCTGCGCCTCCTCCGATGCGGCAGCCGCGCCCTGTACGCTGGGCTGCGGGGGGCCCTCGGGCGCTGGCGGCAGGGGCATGCATCAAACAGAGGGGAACAGGAGGACAACCTGACTGAGGTAGGACACAGTGACACGCCGAGCCTTGAACACCTGATTGGAGGGAGGGGGGTTGTGTGCTAGTTCTGCTTTCCTTGTCAAGTGCGTGTTAAAAATGATTGTTTTGAATTATTGTGAAAGAATGGTATATTTCAATCAGATGAAATGCAGCAATACTCTTTGGTTTGCTTGGTAATCTAATCTGGGAGTTGAAGCACACTTTTCTCTCTGAGTTTCAGTGTGATTATCTGGAGAAAGTTCCAGAACTGGATCTTCCAATGGACAGCGTGAACAAAGATGGTGTTGGAGATACCAGTGAACCTCATCAGACCTCTGAGCTGCTCCTGAGCCTCAAGCAGGTCAGACTGGATGTTGCTCCTTAATGATTATTTTTGAGATATCTGAGGTTCAGAGTGGGGTAAAGGCAGGTTGATCAGCCTGTGTCGGTTGGTTTCCCTGCAGCTGACTGAAGAAAAGTGGGCATTCCACGCCCTGAGAATGCTGTTGGACGAGTTCCGTTGGGAGCTTCAGGATGAGGTTCAGCAGTGTGGCTGGCTGCAGCAGGCTCACAGCAACAAGGAAGCCACGGGGGAGGAGCATCAGGCAGAGACAAAGTGCCAAACTAATCAGGTACTGTTCTGCTGGGGGGGGTAGGGCCACCTTTTACCGACCTCCCACAAGTCTGCATTTAGCCATGCTGAAAATCATTTTGGAGCCCTAAAAATATATATCGTATATGGGTTATGGGTCAATGTACTTAGGTAAAATATAGGACAGTTCTGTGCCTCTACAGCAACCCAAAGAATCAGTCACTTATTGTCGAATAGCATTCGATTTCGTTAAAGGGTATAAACACCCTCCAAAAGATTCTCCGAGCTGGTAATAATATTGAGTGTGAGGTGCAGTCTAAAGAGGTGGATTTGTAAGTACAGGAAGTTCTCGACTTCCACAAGGGTTCAGTTTTTTAGCCCTTTTACGCAATTTTTTTTCACAATCTGAGTGTTTACGCAAGTTGGAAACGACGGTTACTTACTTGTTTTCTGTACAGCAATTGTGATTCAAGACTTTATGAATAAAAATATGTTAGTTAATGGAATCGCATGGAATTATTAATGAGCAATTGAAGCATAATATTTACAAAATTTGTATTTCGTTTGAACAAGAAATTTCCCCCCTTCATAATTGGGTAATGTTCTCTTTGACTTTCAGAGTTATTTTACCACACGACTGACCGTTATCACCACTGTTGGACGCTTACCAAGCATAGTTGCAAAATAAATTTCACAAGGGACAATGCATAAGATGAAGGCTTAGAACGCATGCGATACCAATACAACACTGCCATTTCTCCATATGATCCATCTGTCGTCTCTTGTCAGGGATTACGTTATCCAACTTAAACTGTTCGTTTCACTGAAGATTTTATTATTGAAATTTTTTGGTTTTTTAAAACCAACAACGTCTTGTAAGGGGCGTCGTGTAACCCAGGAAAAAACTGTAAGTGGTTAGTGCACTAGCAGTCCTAACAAGTTCTGGTAGCTTATTCGACCATTGAGGCCCCAGGAGCTTAGAGTATATTAAGTGGAGCCTTCTCCCAGAACAGGGGTATGATCATTTCAGTATGTGGCCCATGTTTGTACCTTGTCAAGGTTGATTTCAAAAATTGATGGAGAGGATTTGGCATGTACAAATATCTTTAAAAAGGGTTGATTATGATAATTCTGTTTTTGGCGCTTAAAGCATATGTTAGGTAAATTGTGCTGTTTCAGTGGATTTTGTGACTTTGAAATTCACTGGTCATATTGAGATGCTTTCTGCCTATCAATCACAATGGATAAGGTGCTTTGCAGGCTCACTGTACTCCGCACAATTGGAAGGGTTTTCATGCACTGGGAGCCTTTCTGCCTTCGTTCTTGGACATCTGGAGAGTGACGTGGAGGCAGCGTCACACGGGCTTTAGGAGTGCAGCGATTCGACTGGCTCCCTCCAGGAGCACTGGATGGCTGCAGATGCTGATAGGTGTTTAGTTTGCTTCAAACCAAGGGAACAATTGCCCCCCCCAACGTAGCCCAGATTACTTTCTCCCAACTGTGTGCCACTGCTATGCTATGTTGCAATTGGTAGCAATTGAATAAGCAATTGACTCATTCTTCGAGCACCATTATATACACCAATAACAGGCTGTGCTTGAAAAAGGTTTGGTACATTTAATGAGTGAAGTTGTGTTGTATTGAAAGGACCTTTCCACACTTTATTAACTTCAGAGGGGAGTCAACATTACGCACGGCGTGGGAATCCCATCTGGGTGGAGTGATGGAGACTTCTTCAGTGCCTTCACTGCTCAGAACAGCCACCCGGAACCCACAACCCCTTCCTCTGCCTGTACCGCGAGTCCTGTTCACTTCCACAATGGCACAGAAGCACCCTCGGGTGACCATCCAGAGGCGATGAGAGGGGCTGAGAGCTTTCAACCTGCAGAGAATCTCCTTCTGGATGCCTTGTTGCTGGATCCCCTTAGTAAGAGTGCAGTGCCCCGTCCGTCCGGGATATTTGGAAAGCGGAGGGTCTCGAACTTGAAAGAGGTAGGGATTCTTTGTAGGGATTTTAGTGTCAATTTCAAGTAAATAATGTGTCAGAAAAAAAAATTTGAGACAGACAACAGAATAATTACATGGGCGAAGTTTGCAAGACCCAAACGGAGATGTTCCTGTTGCAATCCTAAATAACTGAATACATGGATCGGATTTTCTGCAGCACTAATACAGTAGTGTGAACGGGTGAGCTGTAACAAGAGAAATGACCCATACCATAGTAGCTTGCAGTGTGTTAAATGTATCAATGGCTTAAAGGTGAACACGAGTCATTTTAGTATTCCCAAACTGAAGAAGAAGTTTAACCTATTTTATAGAGTGTATTATCTAGAAACGTATTATCTAGAAGCGGATGGACCAACTTGTTATATTTGATTGACTGAGTCCCTTTCAGGCAGACAATGGTGTTTCGGAGGAAAAGGGACTCTCAGCCCTACACGGTGAAGGGGTGCATGGCGGGAGTCTCCTCAGGTATATGCTGGGCCCTGGTCTTCACCTCAGCGTTGTGTCTTCAACAAGAAGCCTTGCCACTCTGAAAAGCAGCAGATTTAGAAAGAGGAGCCTTATTAAAGGCCTTCGTTTAAATATCTTCAGTAAATATCCTTCTATGTATGATGATAAAATATCTGACATTTATTGTTGCAAGGTAGATGGTTGAATTTATTTTTTTATTTTTTTTGTGCTTAGTAAAATCTCTTAGACACAAAAGTAGCTATCTATCAAAATTAACTGTTTGAAGTCTATTCTGTTTCTATTTTGAGAACAAATAAATTGTAGCTATACGGACAGAATAGAAGATTAAAGGTAGTCGATGATGGCATGGGTTTTGATGTTTTTGTGTCATGCCTATCTGAAGTTTTGAGTGTTGACACATATGTCATATATTTTTAGTTGCTTTTTATAGACTGAATATGATATTTATATATCAGAGCAGGTTTTTTTTTTTTCTAAATATACATAGAACACCTCAAATGAAAAATAAATATCCTAAACACTCTTTTGCAGAGCACCTCACCTCACTTTCACTCAGTTGTAGGATTGATTTAATGTGCAAAGAATAAATTCTGATTTAAACTGGGTTTCAAAGTAACTACTTAAATTATTAATTATGCTATTAATTATTCTGCATGTTTGAAATGCTATTTCTGTATTCTTCTTCCACTATTCACATTGCTGTTATTTTTCATCTGATTTTTTTGTGCTTCCAAGGGTGAAGTCTGTGAGCTCCATGAGTGAGTTCCAGTGCTTGATGGACACCTCTCCCTTCCTCCATGGAAAAGGAGCGGATGCAGACCAAGGGAGGGAAGAACCAACGCCGCCTTTATCACCAGATGACCTAAAGTACATTGAGGAGTTTAAGAGCAAGGGCAGGGGCTTCCTTAGCACTCAGGTCCTGAGCGGAGCTCCAGGGGTTCTCCCGGAGGCTTGGGTCGAGAGCCAGGAGAATGAACCGACTTCCAAACTATTCCAGCCAGCCTCACGGCGCCCCGCCGCAAGCCCTGCCGCTACATTTGCCACCCCGAGTAGCCTGGAGCCCTGCCAGAACCAAGTCATAAGGGACCATGTGGGAGTGGACCCTAGTAAAGTCTCCGCCTTACACAATCACTTGCCTGCCTCTGAGTCAGACCGCTCGTGGCTACTCCACAACAATGAGTGGCCTATAGTGGAGCCAGTGTTCGGGTCTAAATCAAAAGGGGGTGACGATGAAGGTGACGGAGGTGAAGCATTCATGTGGCCACCTTGTGGAAGCCGGAAACACAAAAGCGATCCCTCGTCATCCCTGCGTGACCTGGATCTGTCGAGGAACCTGAGCGATGACTTGAAATCGGTAGCCTTCTCGGTGCGGGACAGCGACTGCTCCTGCCACACCGGGCGATCATTCACAGATGCTGCCTGCCAGACCAACAGCTTCTCCAACCGGGGAACCCAGACCACCCAGAGAATCAGTGTGGGCCTCCAGACAGAAGTCCAGAGAAACATCGCCAGCAGTCCAAACCAGTGCCTAATCCCAAAAGGAGGTCGCCCCAACGCTTCTTATCCATCTAGTGCTCAGAGGAAGTCTCTTCTCTCTCACGGAGCACAGAACAGGAGCGCAAAATACGGTCCCCCTAAGCTCCGGCACATACCTCCCACCAAAATGGCCCAGTCCACCCGGGTGGTTGCTGTGACTTTGCCTCAGAAGGGATACGGCGGGTCTGCCTGGGCCCGCTCCACCACCACCAGGGACAGCCCGGTTCTCAGCGCCACCTATGATGGGCCCTCCAGCCTCTTCAACATCATCGACCACACAGCAGTGGCCCACGATGCCTTGCAGAAGGCCGGCAAAACCCCAAGCAAGCCCCGTTGCCCTGCCCACACTGAAACACATTCTCCCGGGTTGGCTGTGGTCCAGACAAATGTCCGGGAGAGGTCCCCCAGTCCTTTTCAACTTATTCCAGACCTCCAGGGGGAGAAGAATCCGGAGGCTAACTGCATAAGGCAGGACCTGTTGGCTCCTTCAAGCTACACCCATGCTGGAAATGCTGCCAAGAACATGAATAAAAGATCTGTCAATGAGGAAAAAAGACTTTCTCAAGGAGGCCAAGTCTACATCTGCAAAGAGGACAAGCCAAGGGATGAGAATAAAGGTCAACAGAAATCAAATGAGGTATTTCCCCCTACTCAGCAGTGTTTACTTAATAATATTCAAAATGTCACATTGCCAGAATTGAATGAGGTGTTTTGTTGAAGGTTTTACTGACTAATAGAGGACACATGATGCATATACTTAGACTTTATTATTTAATTATAAATTATGTGTAATTTAATTATTATGGTAATTATGTATTTCGTCTCAGTTATGGACAAATCAATAGTTCTGGGTGTCAAATTACGATTTCCCAAAGTCAGGGGGACTAATTGTTTTGAAAATGCATTTTTACAGCAAGCATAGTAAAGTTTGCATTATATAATTTACACTGTTTCTCAAAATGGTGACTGGAACGTAGTTTTTTATTTGCTTTAATTGGTTCTGATGTCTGTTTAGTTGGTGTAAAGTTATAGAAACCGTATTTTTTCCCACCTTGTTTGCATGAGTCAGATGGAATTAATCTGCTAATTTCCTTCTTTCCTTACTGAGTAAGTGAAAAACATTTACACTGAGCCCCCAAAAGCAGTTTTTAACAAGTGAGTTTTATAGTTGCTAAATGGATGAAAATACAGACTAGATTGGCTAGCAGTGTACTAATAGGTGTGGATGCAAGCTTGTTTATAGCCAGGTGTATTGTGGGCTGTATGTTCAAAAGCTATGATCTTATAGCGTATTTACATGATGGCATATTTTACTTAAGAGTATATTCCTTGTTTTAGTTTCTGTAGTGCAAAAAAGATTATTCATCAGAACAAATGGTATTTGGGTTTTATTTCTACTTATTCCATACTTTACCTCAAATATTTAACCTTAACTCTCCTCTTTATTGTCCTTTTCTCGTAGAAGGGATTAGATTTTTTAATATGTACTAACGCATCTCCCCATCAAACGGCTAGAAATCTGGGTTATCTTTTATTTGTTCAATTTCTTCCCTGCTTCCATTACCTTAAGCCAGCAGATTTAGGCTAATTATACCCTGCAGAATCAAAATACCGTAATCATTTACCCAGAATCACATAACTCCATAATTATAGTTTTCCACTTTTTTCAATTAAGAAATTATGTAAAACTCAGACCAGGCTTTAAACAAAGTTCAAACTGAATATGAATTAATTCAATGTTTATGCGGATTTTCTATATTTGACCTATTTCTTTATTACTTATACTTCAAAGAGGGATATATTTTCATATCAGTTTTTTGACCTGCTTACTTCCTCGCAAAGATATAAGAATGGGGATTATGCATTTCTTGCAGACTTTCTTGCAGTAAATGTCATGTAGTAAAAAAATTTCTTCAGATTTGATTAAATTTATTTATTTTTAATCAACGAAAAGTATTGAATGTTCAAGGACAATAGCTTTAGATGTGTGTTTTGTTATATAATTTAACATGATGCCTTTCTTTTTTTGTTAAGAATTTCCCCTGCTTTCCTTTTTCAGTCGTGCTTATTGGGACCTGCCTTACCAGCTACTTAGCTGAGCCTTCCGCACCCAACCTTCGGAGAGAAATCCTCTTTCAAAGGAGTGGAGCCTCCTTTGATGCCCCCTAGAGGCCAAAGAACCTTCTCAGGACTGCCATAGTAGGCCGCACCCCACTCCTGGCCTCAGTCCACTGCAGCCTCCCTCCGAGACGGGAGGTTTCTGTCGGGCTGGAAGTTTTGCCTAATAAACTGTGGAAATTTTTAAATATATAAACTTACTGCACACGCCAGAATGTGCCGTGCTATGCCATGTAAAATGTGCCTGTAGTTCTTTACTTGAATTAAAAAGGATACACACAAAGATGCACCCAATAGTTATAGCCAGTGATATAGTGATCATAAATATTGATAACACTCGTATTCTTTGGATATGATATCAATAAAAAAAATTAACAAAAATATAAATTTCCCATATCTGAGGCAGCTGGTATTGCTAGAAAATTGCTACAATTTTCATTTAACTGGAAAAAGCACTTGTTTGGAAACAATTCAAAATAATTAACTTAATGTTTTGATATTTTATTCCACACTTTTTGTGATCAGTATCTATTCTCTAGCTCCTGATTTTATTCCAAAGTGTTTCCACACTTTAAGAAAGGAGTTATATTTTCAGGCACTAAGTGCATAGCTATGGAGTCCATTATAATTATGTTTGTGAATGCTGGTTTTCCAAAAGAGGTTCACACTCGTGACTCTGTGGTGATTTGTATGTGTGTGGAATTTTTTTTGTAGGTTATCTGAATGCAAAACTAAAGTCTTTTTTCATCTGTTTAGTCTGTCTGTTTGTGCACTTGAAAATAGAATGTAAAACAAAAAGCTAATGCTGAACAAAAATGTAACATTAATATTGTACCAGGTTACCACTAATGTATAGGTTGATTTTTCAGTGGGTAGCAAAATATCACTTAACTCAAATGTTGTCTGCACTACATTAAAAAAAAGTTTATTTTTCAATTGTCATTTTGTTGGCTTATTATGAGTATTGTACCTATTTTATAGTAGAAAAACGCTAAATACATTTTACTCGTAAACCTTAAAATGTAAACATTCCCCCTTTATGTTGAATAAAGAACAGAAATCTGATGTAATATCTGAGCAAGGAGCTTGTGCAGGGGCAGAATTATTTACTTCAAACTTCAACTAAAAATACAGTAAAACTCTTGGCACACGGTTTCGATTCCTACTCTTAGGAGTGGATTTGGGATAGCCCCCACCCCACGGAAATTAACCCATACAGTCTTTTTTACTGCTGTTTTTAGCGCTGGTCCTTTCAGGAATTCTTCTCTTGCAATCTCTTCCACGCCCAACAAGAGATGGGTAAGTCACTAGGTAAGTGATCATTGACAGTCCTGAAAGGGAAGTTCCAGACCCCCACCATAATCCCAGTGTATATAAAATAAAAACAATGAGGAGACCATGGTTTGTGTTCTCAAACCACTTCGATTAGCCTCGGTTGATGGATAGTAATAAAGTAAAAGTCTCAAACTAAACGGGTTGCCTGTATTTTTTAGCAGTCCATAAGCCATGGTTACATGCCCACAGGCCATTTTCCTGGTTTAATATATTTTAAAAATAAAAAAAAGAAAGATTTACTGGTTTGTTTGGGATTATTGCACACCTTAACTTCCTATGATTGACTCCTTACAGCGAGTTCTGTCTTTTTATCAACACTGAAATCTCGCATGGCTAACCGTATTTTAAAACCATTATTCTGCTGGATAACACAATTATTCCACCAGTTTTTTTGGTATGTTGGTCAATTTTTTAAAAACGAGGACAAAAACAAGGAGGGCTGAGCAGGAATTGTTGTCAAGGCAGGCAGTAGTCAGGCGCATGGCGTCAAAATCCAAAACGGACAAATCGGTGTCGAAAGGGTAGGCAAGAGTCGGTAACGCGGGACCAGTAAAAGCAACGTAAAACCGGGAATTGGTGGTTGGCCTAAACACAGAGAGTCTGGCATTAGGAAACAACCGCTTGGCATTGAAAGTGAGTAAATAGCAAACAAGGCTTTTCACAGTGTGAAGGGATTGAGGGGTATAAATGTGGATCAGGAAACAGATCTGGGGAGTGCTGGACAAATGGGAACAGAGTGTAAGTGTACATGGTGTTGAGAAATGTTAATAGGATAATTAGCACATGGTGCAAAGGAATGTCTGAGAGCCTAGTATTTGGGAGAATCTGATCTTTTTGGCTGATTTCGGGGCCGTGACTGGTGGTGTGCGAGGCGGAGATGCTACAGTACCCCCCTCCCCATGGGCAGCTCCTGATGCCACGGAACCACGGTGGCGAGGCCTCCCACAAGGAAGAGGGGCAGGGGCACCAGGATGGACACGGTGGAATTCCTCGAACAGCGCTGGGTCCAGGATGTTGGTAGCTGGTACCCAGGAGCACTCCTGGACCGTAGCGACGATGCTGTTGGGAGCAGAGCAGGGAC
The DNA here is from genome assembly GCA_025775065.1 of Hiodon alosoides. Classification (NCBI taxonomy): domain Eukaryota; kingdom Metazoa; phylum Chordata; class Actinopteri; order Hiodontiformes; family Hiodontidae; genus Hiodon; species Hiodon alosoides. Next base: position 36,272 of record JAOYSI010004559.1, read on the forward strand.
ACTATAGGTAGGACCGTCATCTAGCGACAAGGGCGACAGAGGAGTAGCTGCTCCAGTCCTGCTGGCAGTAGCTGCAGTATGTGCACACGAAAGCTGCTTATTTCCTGATTTGGCCTCTCTGTTGGTCCTTTCGATTGTGCATAGTAACCTGTGGTGAGGCTGATAATGTTTAGCAACTGGAGGAAAGCTGACCAGACCCTGGAAGTAAACTGGGGTTCCCATTGGACACCACACTTCGGGCAGACCCTGAAGACAAAGGAAAAAAGGGCCTTGGCGGTTTCCAAGGCGGTGGGGAGGCCCTTTGAGGGAATGAGTCGACAAGCCTTGGAAAACTGCCATCAACTGCCACGAGGATGGTGGTGTATCCCCGGCTGCTTGGGAGGTCCGTAAAAAAAAGTATATTGCCATGTGGGACCAGGGGGCAGCACGGCACTGGGGCCTGCTGTAAGCTGGTGGGAGGACTTGGGCACAGACCCGGCAGGAATTCACAAATTGAGTGACATCAGGGCAGAGGGTTGGCTACTGGACCTCCCATGGACAAAGCCCAATGTCCCTTGGATCCCTGGATGGCCTGTAGCTGGAGATGAATGTAACCATTGTGTGAGTTTTTGGCAAAACGCGGCTTAGACGTAGGTAAGACTTGCAGGACAATTTGGAGGAGCGGGGTTGATGGGAAGGGCCTGCTGAGATGTGGCCCTCGGACTGTCAAGACAGGGCATCTGCCTTGGTGTTTTTGTAACCTGGGCGGTAAAAAAGGCCCTGAAGCACGTTGAGCTGTTTAGCTGATTAGATGTACTCTAGGTTCTTGAGGTCAGTAAGGACCAGAAGACCGTACTTAGCCCCCTCTGAACAGGAGTTCACTGTTGCAGATCTCATATTTCTGTTCTGAATTATGATTCTTTGAAAAGAAGGCGAGGACTTAAGCTTGGCAGGTTGATCATAGCGCTGGGAAAGAAATGGCTCTCAAGCATCTACTTTCATGACGAAGAGGAGAGACGAGTCAGGATGTCTCAAGATAGATGCGGTGGTGAATAAGGTTTAAACGTTTTGGAATGCATCCTTGGCTGATTCGTTCCAGACTAGTTTCTGTTAAGTTACCAGGAGAGAGATGAGGGGAGCGGCCACAGAGAAGATGAACCACCGATAAAAATGGCCAATGGTGTGGCTAGCAGGGATGAAGAAGTGCAAGGCCTTCTCCTAGCTTGGACATTTATGTAAATAACTTGGAAAGGCCTGTAGATATCGATCTTTACCAACAATCCCAACATATGGGCTGATCACTTTACTTCTGGTTGTACAGTAGTTCTGTGCTCACACTACCATTGTTGCTCCTGCTCAAGCAAGTCATATTTATTTATGGTGGTCATAGTTTTCAGTTTGAGCACTATTTACATCATAATATGCTTTTTGGGCATTCTGAATCAAGAATGGTGCCAACACTCCCGCCCACTTATCCTCAGACCATGCTTCTCCTGTCGCTGTTCTTTGCATCTGCATCTTCCTGGTGCTGTCTTGCCCTGATGCAGTTGCAGTAAAAAGAGAGTATCAGTTCTCTTCTGCATCTATCCGTTAGAAGCTTGTATTGGGTACTTAAGCTTTAATCTAGAAGTTATGGAAAAGTATTTTACCATCATTGTTCGGGGTAGCGTGAGACGAATATCGAACGTCTAATTAACTTTATCGCAGTACTACCCACAGGGATGAGAGAAGGTAAGAGGTTCACAAAACGACACGAAGGTGATTTATTATGAATTTCCTTGTGATATCACCCAGTGACAATTATTTTCTTTCACGCGTTGATGGCGCCGTTACTAGGAGATAATCTTTCCATGCAGTTGACGCGTTTTTGTGTTTGCATGTACCAAATACCTCTCTCCGAGTTGTATAATGAAATTAAATCATAACAATTAAATGTATTTGTTGTGAAATTCACAATGTTACTCATTATGTTTACGTTTAATTACATTTTTGTATTTAATCACTGTGAATGTACTTGTGCATTTACTTCATACCCTTCAAGATTTAAAAGCAACCACAATAAACATATACGAATTTGAAAAAATAGCGTCAGATGACATATCTTTAATAGATATGTGTACATATGTATTAGATTTTCATGTTCATATCTGTAACGTAATTCACGAGCAGGAAAGCACGTCCAGTAGATGGCATCAGACGCTTACAAAGGTATTTAAGGAGCGTCCCAGTTATCTTTTGGATTTTAAATATGCTGCAATAACTCCTTAATTTTCTATTTGGGGCTGTTCCATATTTTCCAAAAAAACAATTCTAAAAGAATTCAACTCCAAACTAGAATTTGACATTAGGTAGTTATTGGCTTATTTAGGTCATTTTCAAAATTCCCCTTGTAAATTTCCCTTAGCGTAAATTGTTATTAGTTTGCTCTGCCAACGATGTTAGACATACAATAAGATCTCTAAACATAAAATGTGCGGTGATAACACGTTTTATTTTTGGGACTGTCACTGCACATATTTTTCATAACGAGATAAAACTTCAATGCAATAGTACAAATGTCTTACGGTTTTTAAACGCAGAGGCCATCAATTTTATGTTTTTTTGCTTTTAAAATATCGATATTGCGGCGCATTTATAAAATATGTAATTCACCCTGCATTAGAACGGTATACATTGAAGACATTTTCAGATAAACGTTTATATGACCATATTTTTTATTTTTATAAACTGCCAGAAGCCGTCTACGGGCCTGTAGTACGGCATGTAATGGCATATAATGCACACACACACACACACACACACACACACACACACAAATCTAAAACACAAACTTGCGACACTGATTGAATGCTTTTTTGTGTTGTATATTAACAAAACGCACTGTTCAGAAAGAGAAACAAATAAACATTGGGCTTTTTTTTGACAGTATAGCGATACAAACGTGTTTTGTTCATAACTCATCGTTTCACAAAACAAGGCAGCGTTATATCGTGATTGATTTTTTCCTCATACTTATAAGTCACACTTCCTTTGTTTGCATTTGTCTTTAGGCCCCGTTTGATTAATAGAAACCATTATCCGTTTAACTAATAACAATTACACATTGTCTTATATATGCACTGTTATAAGCATTGTATATCAGCCTAATAGATTCCCACCGAAATGGTATTTACCTGAGTTGACTGTGTCACGTTTGCATGGCGTACTGTCTTAAAAAATAAATTATGTAAATTGGCTACGTGTTATTTTCAGTAAGAAGTTGTGTCTGAATAAAAGTTTCCCGGTTGCAATGGCATAACTAAGTTACATTGCGTAAAACTCAATTGTGAGTATTTTCGGTGAGGATTTCGGCACAATGACGTTATGCTCTTAATAATTAATTAAAATAAAACTTTTTAATCTACTCAGTTTGGATGTGTACTATTGCTTACTGTAACTAAATAATTAGGTTTTTTTTCCTTCGTTGAACTTTGGTTAGGCTACTTATAATGACTTAATTATCGCCGTCAGTTGGACCTGTATTAGCTAATTAGGGTAGGAGTAAAATCCTGGTGGTTCTAGCGTTAACTGTTGAGTGTAAACGATTCCCCGAAGTATTAATGTCTTTGTATATATATAATACCACATTTACTATTATATAGAATACCAAATATGTATAAAACAGACAACGCGTGACCGCTTTCCTTCTCTTGGAATGCTGTCGATTTGGACCTACCGCGTGCTCCGCCCGTTCACGCAGTTGAACATTGCTTTTGTATTGCGATTGCATGTCTGCATCACTCCAGTGTTGTATAGTAGATTAACTGTCGCCATCGAGACATCAGAAAGTTTTCATCCTAAAAGGTTTGGAAAACGGAGATTGAAAATTACGATTACTTTTAAATCAAAGTTTAGCCGAGTCCAGGTAGGTTCAACTACTTTTTAGTATTATTATTATTATTATTTTTTTACTGTAAACGAATGTTCGGATTTAGGCTGTATAGTTGGTTTGTGGGTCCCAATATGTTGCAGACATTTTTAATATTGACCTTTTTTGCAACACTGTTGAAAAAGCATCCGGTGAGCACCAGGTTTAGAGAATGGGGGTATTGTTAAACACTGACACGAAACCGTTTTCATCGCGCGTCGAACCCTAGGCAACTTTAACAACATTATCAGTGCTGGATTTCTTTGAAGTCTTTGAGGACCAGATTGTTGCACTGCGATTAAACAATGCAACCGATATAGTAGCTTCGTGATTCATGAGCAAAATTAGATAAAACACTGCGTCCATTTTTAAAACTACTGGCGAGCACAGAAAATACGTCTAAATGGAGAAATTATACTAAATTGTATTACTTCATATGCTTCTGAGAGATCTTATGGCTCATTTTATGGCTTTTTACGTTCGTCAATCTGCTTTTTTGAAGAGAGCAGCTAGCCACAAAACTCCTTACCGATAATCAAGAATAACGAATTCGGTATATACTTTATAAATTAGACTACATGGACACACACACACACACACACATTTTGTGTGTGTGCGGGTGCGCGCGTGTAACATTTCCTAATAATGGGGTTATGTTTTACCTTATTTGGTAAGGTAATATATTTTCTGGATTTTAAGCTAAGCTATGCCTGATGTTTTATAAAAATGTTATTTTCTGTCTGCCCAGATTCGAAGAAATCCCTTAATATCGCGCGTGGAACATCCAAAATGAGGCCCGGCAACCTGGTGATTCCAGCTACATCTGCGCTTCTGGTCCTTCTCTCCGGGCTTTCGTTGATTGCCGCTTGCAATGAAGCTCTGTGTGCGAGCGATGTAAGCAAGTGCCTAATTCAGGTAAGTGATTCGGTTCTTTGGAATCATTTCAATGACACGAGTTGGCTCTTTCTACTCTCGTTCAGTACTATATATGGCTCTGGTTGGCTAAATTACGTAATGTAGCCTATAGATCAGTCGAAATATTCAGTGTCTTTGGGTTGTATGGTATATTGAAGTAACCAATGTTATATCAGAATGTCCAAACTAATAACAGACTATAAAAACGCTTTGTTAGTTGGATTCCCAATACCTCTCCAAAGTAGCGCAATGTTAATGCTTCGGGATGCCTAACGCCAGCACACCGCACCGAATCACTTCAACTTAAATTTGTTTGTTAGTTAGCAAGTATTAGATTCACTAACTGAACGAATCTTCCGAATCTTAATCTTGTCCAGTGAATCCCTAATTTGGGGTTTATACGTTCACTTGGCCAAACACTCCGGTATTGGCTTGCACTTTGCGCCTATTTTAATGTGTGAAGTTTTCACACGCACCACTCAAGTCAAGTTGCTGAACTGAAATTTATTGTATACCCCATATGTCACTCAGTCATTTGGTAAACTAGAAGATTGAGCAGGCTGCTGCATTAAGTACATTTACAGATACTAGGGAGGGAGTCCGACGAACATATTTTGGCGAAGTCAGTTGGTACGTTTCGTTCAGTTAAAAAAATTCGTTCGTTCAAATCTGCCCATCACTAATTCAGGATGAGAAGCAATTTTCTCTTGTGATGCTTTAAATCAGAAACCATCAGCGGTAACGCCAGTAGCTGTTGATAATACTTGTGAAAGTATGTTAATGTGACATTTTGTTTAAATCATGTTTTGCGGACAGCGATCTTGTCAACAGTGGCTCAGTTCTGATACCCTTTATAAATCAACTCGTCTCAATTAAAGTTGTCTACAGTTGACTTAGGAATTAATACTTGTATATTTATAAGTAATAAATAAACTTGTCATTTTGCATGTGCTGTGGTAAACTGCGAAACACCCTTCAAAGGATTGGGCCTTCTGAAATGGTTTCACAGAATTTTTGTACTCATCTTGATGTTATTAGTGTGCTGTGGTTTCACTTAAGTTTAGAAAACCAACCATGTTGACTTATACATTATCTGTATAAAATAGCAACAGGACCTGCCCTGTGAAAAGACATTGCAGAGTGAGCCTCGTGTGCTTTTTTTGAGTTGAACATCAGTTGGCCTGAACTGCAGGACTGTATGAAACAGACATAATAGGCCAATATGTACAGGCTGCGCTACCCCTGCTACTCTTTTGTGCAGAATAAGTCACGACAGGTATGTTAAACGAGCATACATAAACGTACACTCAGTTGCAGCACATCGGAGTAACTAAGGACCGCATTCACTTTAGTGTTTTACAGATGTTCAGAATGCAGGATTTATCAATTTATCTTGCGTTGTGCGATTCTATTAGCAGTGCTGGGTAGCAAGTTTGTAGGAGAACCATCTGCACTCGACTGGACAGAGCGAGTTGTGGAGCATGTGACTGCGTTACTCGGGACCTGAGCCCAGGTCCACGCAGACTCAGACTTGGGTTCAAACAAAGGACACTACCGAGTGACAGGACACTGTTTTCCTTTCATCGTACTCCTCCTCCTCGGCTATAATTGGCTTTTTTATTGGTCCTAACCCTTCACGGACTGGAGCGATTATTTGCAAGTTAATGCTCGACGCATAAACAATCCTGTTGCAGAAGCGCATAGCAAATGGTTTCTCTTGCGGCTTCTTTCGGCACGTGATCTTTTTTGAAAAATCTTTTTGTTGTTGGTGGGAGCAACGACTAACTTGATGCAGAATTTGACTTTGGAATGCTGAAAAATACAAAAGATTATTGAAAACATTCCTGGAATGCCATAAAATACAGTTAAAGGGGGTTCGCTGCTGATTGGAGTAGAGGCCCATCCTTCAACGATAGGACTGCAAATCCACGAGTACCCAGGACATCGCAGGGGAGCTGAGAGAGAATTCAAGGCACTCTGTCCCAGCTGATCCTTGGTGGTGCACAACCATTATTTTGGGCCACTACTTAGGGAATCCAGGAGACTGCCAGCTTGTTGCATGATTTAAAGAGGGGCCTCTCAGGAAGTTACAATTGGAGCTTAGTTTGGTAGTTTTTTCCGTTGCTCACCTTTGTCCCCATTGATATATAAGCCCTTCATAATACTTCTAAATCTTGGTTGTTCTGTGCTTTCTACTTTCATCCATCACATGCCACTTGGCTAACAGTATTCTTTGTTACATTAGGCTGAACTAACTATATATATATTTCCTGTATTTTTGTCTGAATTGAACCAGCAAAGTCAAAATTGTGGAACTTTTCTTTACAAAACTTGTCTTTACAACATTCTTTATCTTTGCTAAACTCTTTTTCACTTATTTATTTTCAGAGAGTGATATTTGTAGTTTCTGCTCCGTTGACCCCCCTCGCTGAATGTTGTCTGCCAAATGGGAAAAACTCTGTGGTCACAGTTTTCGGTTGATGAAGCCTGTTCTGCAGCTGCTGCGGTTGGGTCAGTTCTCTGTTGTTGCAGTTTAGCCTGTGTTAACCAAATGGGGCAGCTCAGAAGACTTGGCCCCTGTATATTTAAGAGGGACAGCCCATCCGGTCCACTTTCCTCCAACCTCAATTTCTGACTTTTGCAACATGTTTTACCTGATGTTGAAAACATCAAGTCATTAAATGCAAAAGATTAATTTACATTGAAATGGTATGCTCTTATACTTCTAAAATCTTTCTTTGTGTTGTCCTGTAACCTTGCCTTGCTAGGCCTCAAAAATTTCACCATTTGTGTTTTTCCACAGTGTTATGGTTTTCCTTTTATTTATGTCTATTTGCTTTTTGTAAAAGGGTAGAAAGTGGGCGTCCTCATTTGTTTGTGGCAATTAGATTTGTCCCCTTCTAAAAATATATGTTGCCACAAAATTGAATTCTCCAAAGCAGGGATTCATTAAGAGAGGAGTTTAATTGAACAGCAATCGGTGACGTGACACAGGTGGTTTCTAAGATTTTTAGTTGCCAGTTTGTGCAAAATAAAGGTAATGATTTAAATTCTGCATAAGGATTGTCCAAGGATTGTATGGGTGGCCTTTCCAGGGTTAAGGTTGTGTTCCGTCTTATAATGCACGTTGAAATTACCTTCTAAATTCACCTTCTGTTTACGGTTAAGTAAAATGGCTCCAAAAAGCACGTGACATCACCACGTTAAACGGCACCTTATTGTGAGTCAAATCTTTCTGTTCATTTATATTTTTTTCTCCATGGAATAATGAGGGGCTGGAGTAAGCCTGTACAAAGTGATGTTTGAAACGGCTCTGATGCTGTGGAAGGTCACTGTCTCGCTTTGAGGTTGGCAAGAGCGCAGTTAACTAAATTACCAGAGGGGCTGGTCCACTTAGCCACTTCTCTGCAGGCGCTAACAACTGATTTCATTGGCCACATTTTGAGGTCCCAAAACTGGCCAGTTTTATTCCCGCAGTGTTTTCGATACGTGTGAACTTGTACCCATTTTATGACGATGATATCTCAAACAAAATTGGCATAATTACTTGGGTGTGATTAAAAAGGCATGGAAGGATTAACATGCACACCTCCCAGTTTCTAAGGAATGCCCGATTTTGCAACTAGGCAGTATCAGGGCGACTCATAGAATCATAGAATCAGAATATATTAACTTTGATCACAAATTAGATTAGTCTCAGCCGTGTCATGAAATCTATTCTCAGTAGCTGACAAAGCACTGTAAAATATGATTCGGCTTGACTGAAACATACGTGAGATGACAGGGTAATTTATCACACCAATATTTTGCAATTGTTTTTTCGTTTTTTCAAAATCGGCTTTCCATTTTGTTTGTGTCCATGGCCTTGCTTTTAATTTTTATCATTTTCAAATTTTTATATCCTTATCCATAACCCACTAGTATAGACAATTAAAAGCCGGTATATCACACCAACCAGCCTTGGTAGATAACAATGGAGTTTTTTTATTTTTATTTTAATTGCTAATCTCAGGCTTATCGCTCCATAAATGGAGATTGAGGAAGTACGACTAGTCTCCTCCAATCCTAGTTGCCTTCAAGCCACCCTTCTGTTTTCCACACTGTGGATGCCCGGGAACCTGATGCTCGTTAGTGTTGGAACCGAGAGAAACCCTGCCGAGTTCATCCACTATAGCCCAGGCTCTGGCTATTGTGTGCAATTCCTAGCCCCTTAGGGTCAGTAGGGCGCACCTGGGCGAGTGCCTTCACTGACCGAAACACCCGGGAGGCGCGCCCTGGTTATTTTTAAGCATGTATTGGCTTTTTTCTCTCTTTTTTTAATTTACTGATATTCTGAACTTTTGTTGGCATAATAAACTATCGTGCATTTGAATTTGCATGTATTTATGACTGCACGAGTTCTGCGCGATCTTTATCTACTGTCCATCTCTGTGTTTGTTCTGTTTCTGCGTTTGTTATGTTTTCATATTTGGTGTGTTTCTACCACATCGGGAATGCTGTCTGCCTAATGTGTCGGGGGGGGGGGGCATTGCAGCTTGCCAAGCTCTGCGTTGCAGCCGAGTGTCACCTTACGCAACACTGTTTGGTTGCGTGTGTCCGTTGTGCAGGAGCTGTGCCAGTGCCGGCCATCGGAGGGGAACTGCTCGTGCTGCAAAGAATGCATGCTGTGCCTAGGCACGCTGTGGGAGGAGTGCTGCGACTGCGTGGGTGAGCATTGTCATACCCATCATTGTATTTTTTAACAGTACTGTGCGAAAGTCTTAGGCACTGTAGCTTTATTTTTTTACATACGTAGTCTTCGATGTTCATTTTTTGTCTTCTGCATTTGTGTGTCATTAGAAAAGAGCAATGCAAAGTGGAAACTCTGCAAAGTTCTCCAAGATGCTTAGAACAATCTACCTGCCCGTTTTCTTATAAAACTGCATGACAGTGTACCTAAGAGAACTGATGCTCTTTAAAAGCAAAGGGAAAACCCTTCGCAGTATTTTTTTTATATTTAAAACTGAAACTTTTCATTTCTTTATTTTTGAAAGCATTTTCACATTACATTTGTTTTGTTTTTTTACAATGCCTGTAGTCTGTAACCCATAGACATCGCCAGATGCTGGGTTTCTTCCCTGGTGATGCTGTGCCAGGCCTGTACTGCTGTTGTCTTTTGTTCCTGCTTGTTCTTGGGGCGTTTTGCCTTCATTTTTACCTTCAGCAAGTGAAATGCATGCTCAATTGGATTCAGGTCAGGTGATTGATTTGGACATTTCAGAACATTCTACTTATTTGCCTTGGGTTGCTTTTGCAGTATGCTTCAGGTCATTGTCCATCTGCACTGAGAAGCGCCGTCCAATGAGTTTTAAAGCATTTGGCTGAATCTGAGCAGATAATATAGCCTTAAAAACTTCAGAAAGCAGTCACATCATCTATAAATACAAGGGAACCAATTCCATTGGCAGCCATGCATGCCCATGCCATAACACTACCTCCACCATGCTTCACAGATGAGCTGGTATGCTTTGCATCATGAGCAGTTCCTTCCCTTCTCCATACTCTTCCCATCATCCTGGTAGAAGTTGATCTTTGTCCTATCTGTCCATAGGATGTTGTTCCAGAACTGTACAGGGTCCTTTAGATGTTTTTTGGCTTATAAAAAAATATATACAGCGGGTGAAATAAGTATTGAACACGTCACCATTTTTCTCAGTAAATATATTTCCAAAGGTGCTATTGAC
>JAOYSI010004560.1:0-14215 GCA_025775065.1 Hiodon alosoides
TTATATAGCACCTTCAAATGGTCATGCCAGCATTTGAATTTGACAGACAGAATGTATGGGTGTAGAGGATATCATCTTTTGACTCCATAACGAAAACTGCATCTTCGTGCTTATTATTAGAAAATTGTGCACCCTTTCAGCCAGTTCAAAGACTGCATCTCTGAAAGTTGATGTGTTCAGAAAAATGGCCAACAGGCCTGTTGCAATGAACTCGTGGAAACAGTTCCTTTCTTGTTCTGTGACACGTAGTCAGATACACATTGAAAGAATGAAATGCCTCGACATTGAAACGGTTCCAAAACTCATTAATGAAGAATTGCCAGAAAGCAGAGTTGCCTGCTATCAAGCCTCTGTTAAATACGAAAGCATTGTGTCTAAGCTCAAAGCGTTTTTTGTTAGCTCTTACACACTGCAAGGTACTTGGCTTGGATGAAGGTTTTTTAATGAACTCTTAATTAGACAGCCTGAAAAATCTGTGTGCTTCCCTAATGTTTTGTCACGTAACCTCCCCCCGTCATTTTAAAAACCCAGCGTTCCTAAAAGATAATTGTATCTGAAAGATCACAGACGAATTTAATAAATCAAGAGTAGGATTTAACCTCCGTTACACTTCATAAATTCTAATAAGGCAATATATGCCACTAGCTCGTGCACTTTTTCTCGTGGCTCCCCGGAGACTCGTTCTACAGGGATAGACAGTTCATCCAAGCGTCAGACAACGCAATTTGTCAAACGTGTTGAATCAGATTGGCAATATCGCTTGGTAGTTAAAGAAAAAATATTTATACTATCTACTCGAGGAAAAAACTGAAAAGTTGTCATCATAGTTACCTTGATATCTAAGATAATTATACTACATATTTATTATACTTCACAAGACATACAGCATCAGTAGAAAAATAATAATAATAATAGTATCAATAATAACTCACCGTTACAATTAAAATGTCAAAATGTTAATTATTTAAAATGTCTTAAATAATTAACAATCAGTGTGACAACTGGTATCACTGTAACTAGGTTTGAATAATAAATGTGAGACTACTAGATATTGTGATGATCCGTTCAGTAATCTTTAAATATACAATTTTCCGTTCCGTTACAATAATGAATCGCACGGGTGCGCGGTACTTACATGAAAACCTAAAGGGTCTCCCGCCTAACCCGCATTGCTTCAACCTCTGCCCGTGGAAGAGCCCGTAGCTGATCTTGCCGACAAATTTATCTAGCTCTGCTCCAGTGGCGTTGACAAGTTGGGCGCCGGTTTTGCACAGGACGGTCCCCTTCACCCAAAACTGAGTCCCCATCGCAGCTGCCACCACCAAAACGCAAGCAAAACTCAACACACTGGCTAAACAAAATATGGCCTTCTTTTGTCGACTTGGCATGTTGATTCACAATTGGCAGTGCTCAACAACAGGGTTTTAACTAATGCATCGTCGGATAATCCTTGTCAGATAATCTTTTGAAGAAAACTATGAGTTATAAATGTATTTACATTTTGTATTATATTTCGGAATCATTATAATAATTCCCTTATCGAAATAGCTAAATTTGAGGAATATATTGTTGAGGTTCTAAAATGTCTCCACTGTATAAAGTTACATAGCTCGTTTCTTTCAGTCCTCCGTCTCCAAGGAACCAAAGGTTTAAATTTCAGAGAGCGCTGGTCGCGGAGAACGTGACAAGCCTCCAACCCCCCCGCACGACAGCGGTGACCTCCAGTCTGATTGGGTATATGGAGGAGAGCTGAGTGAAAGACAGTCATTTAGTGTGTATGTTCTTTTATTTTAGGACAGTTATTCTCTTTGTAATTTAGATAGATACAACGGAAGTTAGAAGAAAAGTAACGGCCTCCTATTAGGCAACATTAGAGCACCGAATAATTTAACGGCAGCCTTTAATCCCTCCATCGGGAGTGTGTTATTTTGCCCATTGCTCTCGTAATGTCGTTCTTCGTCTTTTTTTTTCGTTCTTTCTTTTTTGGGCTCAAATTGGCTGGATGGGCTCAAATTCTTACAGTGTTTCATGACTTAATCTTTTGTGCGTTTTGTTGATTCACACCGAAACATAACCTTTGATTTATACTACAACACATTTTTTTATATACTCATAGACAACTGAAATACGGTTAGAAATATTGCACGTGCAACAAACACAAAATGTTTAGAAATGAAATGAACAAATATATTTTGCTTTAACATTAAATAACAAAAAAAGTCGTGAAAACGACACTGCAACCCTTTTTGCATTTTGGTTTTTATCAATTAAACCTCATTTAAGGTACAGCCTACATTCATTTAAAAACAAAACATGTTAACATATAACATATTTTATCCTATTAAAAACTGCGTTTTAGATATTAATAAATATGCAATATATTATAATAAATATATTTAGTATTTTAGAATGAATGTAGGGATATCACTGTAAACCTTTAAAAAAGGGGGGGCAGTGGTCAGTTCCCAATTTTTGGTGTACTGTGTTTATATACTAAGTATGATATTTAACAAAATATATTTATTTCGTTTTGAAGAATTTTATTCTTATTTCCTTGTCATCTTGTACATTTTGGAATTTCATACTTGATTCAGTCATTCAATATAACAAGAATATGAAATAAATACAAAACTGCGAAAAAGCAATCACCATTTTGATGTTTCCCAAGGGTCATTTAATATTGCACACCGAGGTATCCTATGGTTTTAAAATGGCTTTTGCGTCTTCCTAGTTATTAGATTCCATATTATTTCAGAGCCACGCACTCTTGTGCTTTTACCCCCCATATAATAAAAATATAAATTGGCAAATTTCAACCAGCCTTCAACCAGCAGCCAATAACGAGTCCGATTTCACATAGTTCACATCATTTCACATAGTTCACATCATCTCACATAGTTCACATCATTTCACATAGTTCACATCATTTCACATAGTTCACATCATTTCACATAGTTCACATCATCTCACATAGTTCACATCATTTCAAATAGTTCACATCATTTCACATAGTTCACATCATTTCACATAGTTCACATCATTTCAAATAGTTCACATCATTTCACAGCTTGCAGTTGGGGATTGGTTTACTCTTTTATTCTGTTTTGTTTTTTTTAGTATTATATTTCTATTAAATTGTACTCAGGACTATATTGCAGTTTTAATTTATCTAATTTGTTACGTCCCCAACTGCTGTTTTTCTGCCTGTATTGTTTCTGTTGCAGCACGAGGCCTTGATTAAAGATTGGGCACACCTGTGAAATGTGCTCTCGTCCTTTATAAGCTGGGGCCCCGCCATTTGTGGGAGAGACCTCTTTCCATGAGCACACTTTGGCTGTTGTTTTGGCAACCTTTGGTTTTATGTCACACTCTACATCGACTGACCAAACATCCACTAATTTTCCTTCCAACGAGCCAGGCTGTGACAAATTGAAATTGTTTGAAAAAATTATTTAAACTATACGTTTTGTAAATGCATTTGTCAGGTTCAGGTTCAGTTTTAGTGAATTACAACAACCCTGCGACTGACTGAGGAGAAGTAGATGCTCACAGAAAAAGAACCGAAGACCGTGCTGGCGCAGTGGTACCAAGTTAACGTCTCATTGGTTTTCTGTCTCAGTAAGTAGGAAATGTGCGTCTGTTTCTTTGTTTGGAGCTCTGCTCTTCAGCCCCTGTTTTCATTGTATAATCAACCTACCGAGCCATTCTTACGATTTATTGTCAAAATATATAGGCAAAATGTCAAATGCCTACTTTGGAAATTATAACTTTCGCGTTCACTCCATTATGACATCACACTCTTATTAACATTACTGCTACCATTGATAGACCTATGTTTAACATCAATTTAAATTAAATTGATTAAGTACTGCGTGTCTTGTGTTGCAATTTAGTTGTTCAGCTGACACTTTTATCCGAAGCGACTTAAAGCGTTCAATTTTTACATTCATTCACTTATACTTATACAGCTTGATATTTTACTGACACAATTCAGGTTAAGCATCTCGCTCAGTCGTCTCAACTATAATGGACTAATCACTGGTCATAATACTTCCTTTTTAAGTTTAATTTTATATTCAACCTGATTTCCAAACAGACACTTTCCATTAATTTCCATTCTTTGATGAAAAAAGGAACCAACGAAACAATGAACTGAGGCAGACACAGGCTTTTCTGTAACACTGGCAATGTGTCTGTCTACTCCTGCAGGTGTTTTCAGACCGTGGAATAGTCAGCAGCCTTTTAAGCCATGTTGCCTTCCCCACATTTCCATCTCTATATAGTTTTTTGAGACGAAGGCTCTCTAAAGTGGGAGATTGTTTTAATATTGATTACATTTTTAAAAAATTTTTTATCATAGTTAATAAATGCCATTTGTCTGTCATCCTTAACCATGTTGAAAATTGCAATGTATATATATGGATGTGATGTCTCCAAAAAAATAACTTTTGTGATCAACCTTCCTTGTGGTCAATCAACCTTGTAGTTATGTCCTCAAAAAAATAGACTAGAAGCCTGATATGGATAAGTTATAAGCTTGTTTCGGCGTTGAATAATTAATAAATAATAAGGCTAATTCTTACTGATCTAAGAAGTCAGTGCACAAATTAATCATTTTCAGTAGCCTACTTGCATTCTGTTTTGCTGTTATCACCAACCACTGGGTGTATGCATCACTTTACTGGTCAGAACTTTCACAGGAGAGGCAGGGTTTTTCATTAAAGAAAAATGATTGGTTGGCTTGATTATTGTAATATCCTTTCAGAGAAAGAAGTAAAGAACTGCACATGGAGAAAGAACTGCATATTAGCCTTGAGGGAAAAATTGATTTTGATGCCAAATACATAGACGTGGGAGGTGGGTCAATTCCTATTTCCAACAAAAATATTTTAGGGGAATTATTGTGTCCAGACCTCTTTTGCTGGCCTGTTCTCTGCATTCAGGTATCTACTGCGGTTCAATTATATATTTTTTATTTTATTGAAAATCAATAACACAAATGAAGGCTTTTTGTGACCACTACTCAATATTATTATGACAAGGGCTGTTATAAAAGCCCTACAAAGGCCATACTGTTATCTGCAAAAATATCTAGAATTCATAACTTCTTATTTGTAATGTTTTTTTAACTTGAGGTGAAGAACATTTGCCAAGCTTTGAAGAGTAGTGTATATTCATGATACTGAGCTACTGCTCAGATGTTTGAAAACACAACACAAACCAAAATGTATATTCTGTTTATCTTTATTGTTTTATGCACAATAGGCTATTAATACACATACATCCAATATATAGGGTACTTGTCTTATACAAGGATCTATCAGTTTTAGCTCATAGTTAGTCAGTTATCTTAACCCCCCCAAGTAACAACCTTTTAAACACCCCTTGACATATATACAAACGTATTTGAAAAACATTTGACCTTTTAAAGCCATATGTATGACATCATATAAAATTACAGGTGTGATCATCTGTGGTATTTTTTTCATACCGTCTCAGCTGTCTATTAGAGAGTAAAATTTGCTTAATTTTTATATAAAACATATAAATAGCGTAACGAAACATAACAATACATCACACACTGTCTGTAAAGCCAGTTGTAATTGCAAGTTTCAGTAAAAACTGTAGTTCATCTGATGGAGTCTCGCTGTCATCTTTCACCCCGGTGAATGGTGAAAGTCCCAACAATATGCGAGTTATTATTTTTCCGTTGTATTTTCTCAGACTAGATGTTTGAGACTTCAGAAGTGGTTACGTGGCTTAGAAAATGTTTGCAACCGAAGCGCTGTGAACTACAGTCAGCCAAGTTTGTTTACCTGTTTTACAGAAGTTTCCCGACGACCCACGGTTGTAATTATGATGCGTTGGAAGATGTTTTCAGTGAAAGCGTAGGCCTATTTGCTTTAACTAAAACGCCATTTAAATTCAAAGCAAAAGGAAAGTCTAAATAATAGTGGGGGTACTACGGAGTAGTATTGTTTATTGTTAATAAAAATATTGAGTGGCCACGATTTAATAATCTCGTTCCCACGCATTATGATCCCGTTCCCACGCGTTACTAAGCCGTGGACACTCAATATTTTTATTAACAGGTGAGGACCCCAGAGGGGCTCCGTACGTTTCCGACAGAATTGTATCATTAATATTTTTGTTGCTGTGTGAGTTGTGCATAGAACGGTGCAGCGTAATCTTACCTTGCAAATAAAAGGTGGCAAATTTATGATTGAATGATTAGTTAGTTTAACCAACTTCCCACTAGAGCTTCGATCGGACCTGATATTTCGACCCGGCCCGAGCCCGTACAAGTGAAATCCGACCCGAATCTATTGTCAGAAAATAGGGCCCGACCGAATGATTCTCTGGACGATATTCACAATCAGATTTGAAAGATTCGGTTTGGAAGATTCGTTCAGTTAGTGAATCTGATCGAATTTTTCAATAAGTTCAGCCAGACACGAATCACTACTGCGCTGTGTGTGTGCGCGAGTCGTTGAAAAGCTATTTTAAACTGTATGTAGTTTTATTGTATTGTGCCATATTTTATATGTTTTTATAGAAATATTGTTCGAATCAGCCAAACACTAGTAGATCTAAGGGAGGGAGTCAAACGTACGAATCTTTTGCCGAAGTGATTCGGTCGTTTGAATCTGACCATCACTAGTTGTCACTAGAAATTACGGTACCGTACATAAGCCTACGTTCAGAAATTTGAAACTTTTCATCATGTTTTACTAAGTACCATGAAAAAACATAAAATTGTACCTCACGTCACCTTTTGGTATAGCCTGTCATTTTGTAGACATTTTGGGGTTTTTCGTGTTGGAACGATACGAAAAAAAATTAGATGTAACAAAGTTGAGTTGCCCAGTAAGAAAAAACGTTTTTTAGTTTGTAAATAATTTATTGGTTGTATTTTTAAATAATTGTTATACATAGTTTTTGCGATTCTCAAGATTGGCAGCCAAAAAAGAGCCCTAAATAGGCCATGCAGTGCAGAATCTCCCCTATCCCTGCCTGCTAAGTTCAAATAATTAATCAACTGTGCATCATGTGGAGAGTGACCGGTCTCTGTATACACCCTTTTGCTTAATTGGTGTCCTTCAACTTGCTCCATGCGACATTCCGCATTTTTTTGGCAATCGTTATGCAGTAATAGTTATATTAGGGAGATAACCGCTTGTACTGTGTTCGGCGTGGGATTTTAGCTAAAGCAAATACTTAAGTGTAATCATTTCCCCCTTTCTCTGGCAACAGAGGAAGACTATTTATATAGTATAGTATAATATAATGTATATCTATTATAAACATGTATGTTTAAAAGAAATTATTTCAGATAGGTGACAATTTTTACCAAAAGATCAATGATACAATTTCTGGTCTAAGCAGACCAGTGATAGTTGGTTTTGTTTCACTCAACTATGATCAACTATTAAGTTAAATTACTGCAGACCTTGGACATCGGGATCATAGAATCACAGCATTCCATGGAAGCTGCTCTGTGATACAATATTTATGTAGTAAATGTACAATTTTATTTTACAATGTACATATTGACACATATTGACCCTTTCATCACTGTCTATAGCAATACTGTTTTTGTACAGTACAGTAATGAACTGTTTATCTGATGTTCTAAAGTGTTGTTGAAAAGTAATATTTTACATAATGATGTTCAGGTTTTGAAGGTAGACAGTCTTCGGAAGAAAATTAATGTGGTTGTGAGTTCCCTTTTGCCTGTCCAACATATGTGCAGTCAGTCTTGTACCAGATAACTCCACTTAGAATGTTCTGTTCTCCTACAATGGGGTTGCCCTGTCACAGATCTCCTAGCTTCCAGGTTCCCCAGAAGGAAATATTTACATTGTGTTACAATGTTTAGCTTGTCTCTGAAACTTGCTTGATCTAACTTTGCTCCATGACATCGCCTATAAGGGTGGTAACTCAGGGTGAGCTATGCAGCTAGTGTTCCAAAGCTCAGAAGTTCTCTGAAATGCATGCATTAACATTTAGAAATTTAGGTAAACAAAATTGGAAGCATTCAAATGAGAAATTTCTTTCTTCTGCTCTTCAGTATTAAAAGTTTTTTTTCTTTGCTAAGTGGTGAGTATATTTATTCACGACAGACGCCCTCTTATCTTCAACGACATAGCTGTAGGAAGAGCACTTCTATTTTTGTAAGGATGTTTTTCTGCTGGCCCGGAAGGCCTCTGTTACCTTCTGTCTGAATGAGTGAGAAAGGTAGAAGTAGAGGATGGGGTCAAAGCAGAGGTGCAACACTGCCAGTAGCAGGGTAGACTCCTTAGCCAGAAAGAGGGAGCGCTTGAGTGAGCAGTCGGTGATCACACGATTCTGGGTAAGTGTGTAGGGTGTGCGCACAGTGTGGTATGGGACAAAGCACACCACATAGGCCAGGGTCACCACCGCGATGTTGAAGGTGGCATGACAGGTGCCTGCCTGCTGCTCCTGGTCACTCCCCCGCCCCCCCCACAGTCGCTTCAATACAAAGCCATTGGAGAGGAGCACGATCACTGATGCATTCAGGAAGATGGCCATGCACAGGAAGTTGGTGAGTGTGTGCCAGTGTAGCCCCAGCTGCTGCTTGAACTCGGCACAGGTGACCAGAGGCTTCTCCGGGATGTCCTTGATAGGAATGGCCATGTTGGGCACCATAATAAATAGCACCAGTGCCCACACTACAAATGACATTGTCCTTGCAAAGCCCACCTCCTGGATGCGGAAAAGTCGTGAACTCTGGGTAATCTGCAGGTAGCGGTCGGCGCTGACAAAGGCTAGGAAAATTATAGAGGCGTACATGTTGATGTAGATGAGAACAGCAGTCACCTGGCAGTGGAAGATCTTGAGGCTCCAAGGTGCCACACCCAGGTCAATGGCCATCTTGAATGGCAGAGCCAGCGTGAGCAGGAAGTCTGCGGTGAGAAGGTTAATCAGGTAAACGTTGATGCACTTCTTTCCTTCTCGGCTATGGGGGAATGCCCACAGTGCCACTGTGCTGCCCACCACACCCATCAGGAAGATGAGGAAGTAGAAGAAGGTAAAGGGAACCATCTGATCGTTCACCATGCAGCCGCGTGTTGACTCTGTGTTGTTGGTGAAGTTGGAATAGGCAGACACAGCTTGAGCTGGTTTCATAGTGGGCATCAGAAAATGGTGGAGGAAGCCAATCAGAATTGTCTACCTATAAACAAAAACAATTACTCTTCAGCTATCAATTGGAAACAAACATAGCATTGCAAATTGTCTCTTTTCAGGAGTAACACAAATCTGCTTTGCTTTCAAAATAAAGGACATGAAAATGTTAAAAATGAATCTTGTCAGTCTTAGAGGAAATTAAACATCGAGGTTGTGGAAAAAAATATGCAAAAATAATCTGAGACAAAAGATTTTTCCAGGACCCCTATGATATTTATGCTAGAGCTGTGTTTTTACAACAGGGCTAGATACATCATGCTCAGAGTTTTTGCAGTTTTTGTCATACATACAGCATATTAATAGGTATCCCTGTTGTGGTAGCAATGGGGATGTTAAAGTATGAGGCTAGTGATTGGCAAATTGATCTGCATTTGTGACTGCATTCATAATAACATTAGTAATTTAAAAAGTCCATCATATTATCTTTAGAAATATTTCATGTTTAAATCTCAGTGCCTAGTACAGTGCCTTGCAAAATTATTCAGAACCCAGACCAACAAAAACTAAACCTAACACTGCAAACATAACACTGACCATGCATTAAGACACATCATGAACAACCTGCAAAGACGAATGGGGCAAAATCATTGACACTGTGTGAAAAGCTGGGACGTGCCGCAAAAGTTAGCTATACCAAAAATGAATGTATTCAACCTCTTTTTAAAACTGAGCTTTTTTAGCGAGTTTACTTTCCGTCTGAAGACTGAATAAGCAGGAAGTGGGGGAAAAAACGTACCCTTTGACCGCACAATGGTCTGACTTTAATGTGTGGTAATTGTTACAGAGACAGAGGAAATGCACCTTCATGTAGCTGGGGTATTGTCTGGTGTCATTTCCCATTAAAGCTTTTATTAACAGTTTCAAGCAGAAGAACACTGATAAGGAACACATTCAACTGGTTAAATTCAGCTTTTTATTAAGCTTTTCTCAAACTAAAGTCTCGTTGTTTTGGAAAACGACTTTAGATACACATCGATAGAAAAACAGGACTCATCTGTGTTGAAGAAACATTGAGCAACCCAGACTAGCATCAGAATTATGGAAGCAGAAGCTTTGGTTATCCTTATGCTTCAGGCATGCACTCGAGAGACTATAACTATCTTTGTGCATGACCTTTACTTTAACGTCATGGCTCGTTATTCAGAACTGTTGCTATGACTGATGGGCAGAAGGGTTATTGTAAAACTGAGTCACAGTGAATCCCCGTTCTGCTAAAATCTAAAAATCTTCATCTTTTTTTTCAACTAATTAAGACCACAAAGGGAAAAAAAAATCCATATGGTCTATAGGTGAAGTTAACAGGGTAAAAGTTTCTTCTAAAACTTTCATAGGCTGTTTAATTTTTGTATGGACAGAAAAACATCCCAGGTCTGACTTTCTGTCACCAGATCCTGGAGATAACCAGAGCTTATGCCTGAATTTGTTTTCAAGAGGTCGATTGTTACGAGATTGTAAAAGATCACCAGTGCTTTTTTTTTTTAAATACCTAAGTTTTAACATTTAGGATGGAACCAAATAAAAAGTTTTTTGATTAAATAAAATCATGTAAAGTGAAATAAGTGGGTTGATTTGGTCCCAGTCAAAATAAGTTTTGTTTTGGTCCCAGTCTTTGAATGAAGAGAGTTGTAAATTGAATACAATCTAATCCAATTTGACTATTGGAATTTACACGATGAAAAAGATTTTCCGACAAGAAAACGTAATGATGGCCTAAAATGTATAATATAGTATAAGTTGTTCAACTTGTTTTGCTTACAGTGCCTTTCTAATTAACTTTACTACTAATACGCATTTTAAATATTAAGTTTACAAGATGGAGTTTAATATTTATGCTTTAACATTTTTACAACCATAAATACACCCCAGCATCAGAATGAATATGACTGATATACACCTCATTTCTTAATCAAAAAACATAATTCATACATTCAGGACTTTTTATTAGCGCATTATTCAGTCTGCTATTCTCCCATGCAGTGCCCTCCCCCTACATAATAATTAATTTTTCATTTTTTAGATTTCACAGTAGATTGCATCCTTCAGATGTTTATGTGTAAAAAAGTAAAGTGCACTACGAAAAGGTAGATCAAAAATACACATGGTGCTGGACAAAGGATACTCACCTCATCGTCAGAGCTCTTTAGGAGAGGACTTACCCTCAAAGTCAAACATAAAAAAGTAGATTGTGTCTATCTCTTCTTAAAGTATCAAGTTCATCCTGCAACATTTGAGTTTTATCTGTGTGTCTCACCCCTCGGCATAGCAGTGATCTCTTCCTGAAGTGCACTGATTGACGTCACAGAAACCATAACTTTCACAGATCTCTCTTAGATGAAACCATGGTTAGTCACAGCAAGTTTTTTTTCCAACTTCCGTTTTTTTGACAGGAGCTGCACGATTAGAATCATGCAATTCTGGTCTCAGACTTCAACACGTTTCATGGTGCAGTAGTCTCACCGTTTTTGCAATTGTTGTATCAACCTATTTTTTTCTGTCTACATAGTCACTTCCTCTTTCATGGCAGCCACATGCATGATTAATCACTAGATCTAGATCTGACTCTCTGTTGGAAAAAAATCTAACATGCAAGTTGTATAAATGTTTATTTTTGAGGAACGTTCTGCCTCAGTGCACCAGGTAGAAGACCTGTAGATTAAAGCTGTTCAGAGGCAGGCTCCTAGCTTAGGAGGGGATAGGCAGACATACATTTACGTGACCACTTGGCCTATGCACAGTCAAACCTGTTCATTGGGTTGTCGGTTGCAGTTGTACTTTTATCTCACCTTGCTCGCACTGGGAGGTGGAGCTTTTTGCACTCATAAGGCTGAGAAGGCTTGTGGTGTTCGATATAAAGAACACCCTTCTCTACCACAATTCAGAGGAAGTACAAAAACTGGCAACGATGTGTGAGCCCAACTGTGTAAGTTTAATGCATGCTGTTAGGCGTTTCACTTCCAACACCACACCTCAGATTGAAAGGGATCATAGAGTGATATGACTGTTGGCGAACCATTTAGAATACTCTGTATTCCTGCATTAATTTCTTTTGAACGGATGCCCTGACATTCTTATGTAGAATTTGCTGATACAATCCAGAATTCATGGTTCTGTTAATAATGGCAAGCCACCTGGGTCCTAAGGCAGAAAAGCAGCCCTAAACTTTGATAATCCCACCACCATGCTTCACAGTTGGGATTAAGTTCTTATTTTGGAATACAATGTTTGGTTTTTGCCAAAGATATCGTTCTCATTTAAGACAAAAAGTTCCACCTTTTACTCTGTCCAAAGAACATTTTTCCAATAGCTTCTGGATCTTCCAGGTGGTCTTTGGCAAACTTGAGACGACTTCTTCTTGGAGAGCAGTGATTTTGTCTTTGCTATCCCATGCACACCATTCTTCTTCAGTGTTTTCCTGTATGGCGGTATCATGAACACTCAAATTAGCCAATGCAAGAGATGCCTGCAAATCCTTAGGTGTTACCCTGGCATTCTTTGCGACCACCTGAAGTATTGTACGCTTTTTCTTTGTACTGATTTCCATTGGACGACTGCACCTGGGTAGAGTAACAATTGTGTAGAAATTCAGAAAATTCTACACTATCTGCCTTACAATGGCAAAAATCTTCAGAAATCAGTCCAATATATATATATAAACCAGCCCAAAAATCACTACAGGCTAAAGCAGGCAATCAAATCCATGGTGAAAGCAATTGCATGTTGGAATGTGCTGCAGCTGCCACCCACAAAAATGTTCGCAATGTTTCAAACTCAATGTCTGCATTCCTCATGGATAGAAATGCTATACCATTACACCATTCTTATTTCACTTGCAGCGCTCTGTATAATTAATGATGATTTGGGCTTCAGGTCAGGTTTGGACTTACAACCTTATTTTAAGTCCAGGTTCGAACAAAAATTCAGGCCCAATCAAAGCCCAGTAGTCCATTTTTGTTGCGCACGGTGCAATCAGTGAACGGTTCACAATCACTAATCACTGCAGCATGCCCTCCAGAAAAGTGACCAATACATTGTTAGGCCTATATAATTTGGCACTAAGGTGACCTATACGAACTGAATAAATCCAAGTTCGCATCCTAGTTAATTTCAACATTATCACATTCCCAATACGTCCCGCAGTAAAAATTCACTATCAAAACTATGAAAGCAATCTTTCAGATTTAAAGTAACACAACTCAAGACAACAATAACACTACATTTTTTCATGCGCCTGCCACAACCAGTATAAAACATTAACAGTATTAAAAAAACTGAATAACTTCAGTCCTGCAATGGAATGTCCTGCAAAGGAGAATGAGTTTGTTTTAGTTTTTTGTCACAAGAAGATCTTTAACAGACAATGATTGCTCTTTTTTTTCTTAAACAAGGGTAATCACGAGGTCAGAGACGGGGATTTCCGCTCAGCCGATTACTCTCACTACAGCCTCCAAGCGTATAACAAACATACTGAATGGTAGAAAATACAGTTATTAGTATTTGGCAAATAAATTGGTGTAACCTCAGCCTGCCTTGCCTCCCCCCAGAAGCCACCACTTTTTGTAGCACATATATAGGGCAGAACCCCGATAGTCTTCCCATTTATTGTAACACCTGATTCTAAAGGTTTCCTCTAGAGATTGGATGTTGGTTTATGTTGAATCGGTTCTCTTTATTTATAATCAGGACTTTAATGAAGATCTGATCACATTTTATGGCAAATTTATACAGAAATAGAGAATATCCTAAAAGGCTCAAAAACATCTCTCACAGAGTACATAGATTGCTTAATAGCGTTTTTCGGAGTGCTACTACTCTGCTGGATTCAGACAAGGAGTCAGACACCAACTCAACAGGAAGACGTGCTTTTTATTTCCTACATGCACTTACGACCGCCTTACCAAAGGCAGATCAGACCGAGAGAAGAACTAACTACACAAGGGAAAACGCAGAAAGCCCTCACACGAACAAGTAAACCAGCCCACAGTGAGGGAACTAAATCATAACCACA
>JAOYSI010004561.1:0-11700 GCA_025775065.1 Hiodon alosoides
GTCCCTGAAAAGGACCTCATTACACGTCCCTGAAAAGGACCTCATTACACGTCCCTGAAAAGGACGTTGTTGCACACCTAAGTGTGGTTCCACTAAGGGGAAAGTCTGGGTTTGTGTAGGTGGACTTTGTTATTTTTTTGTTAGTGGTGTTGTGTGTTTGATTTGGCTGTAGAAATGCTGAAAAACCGAGTACACCTTTCCGCCGTGTCACTTTCCGCCTCCAGCCACTCTCGGACCGAGAACGCCCCTCGCCTGCCACAACACCTTCCACCGACCACCCCAATAAAAGGTCCCGCAGGAACCATGTTTCCCGAACCTTGTGTTATCCTTTTTCCTCCAACAATTGCTATCACTTTAGTGACCTGATGGTGTATGTACTGGTGATGCATGATTTATCCAGTCTAACTGTTCACAAGAACTTGTGTGCCAGGTACACAAGTAAGAGCCAATATTTCCACCTTAAACCCTCCTGCCCTGTGCACTTTAGAGATCTGAAAGGATATGGCAGGTTTAGGCAATATACAAGCAGCTCCACGTAGTAATATGCCATATATTCCAACCAGCATAACACCTGCCACGTCTTGTCAGATCTCCAGAATGCAGATGGTGTGACAGCTTGGGGTTGATGTCGAGATCAGAACTATGTCTAAAAACTGATTTAGAACCAACAACAAGGTGTACCTCTGTACTCCGTGACCTTCCCATGTTGCTACGTGAGTACTTGTTTTGCCCCAATGGTGTGTGTGTGTGTTTGTGTGTGTGTGTGTGCGTGCGTGCGCAATTCAATATCATATCTTTAGCCTTTTAAGCTATTTCACTTAGTATTAACCTGGGTCTTCTGAATGTTACTTTTCCTGTCACTTGTGAATTTCCGGTGGAGGATTGTAATGAGCCAGACGTTGGTTCATCATTCATCACCCTTACAGTTGCCAGTGACGATACTTAAATGCCATGTCACCTCGTTTTAATCAAAATTGTGTTCTGGGAAGTGAAGTCATAATGACCAACCTACAGAGATTGGCTGAAGCTTTTCTGGTCATTTTTAGTCTAATCTATGTTTTACACCAGATTTATCTGGAAGAACTGGCTAACACTTTAGATATTTAGTCTAATCTATGTTTTACACCAGATTTATCTGGAAGAACTGGCTAACACTTTAGAGGCCCTGCTGGGCCTTCAAGATGGCTTTGAGGAATAAATTGCTAGTACATGTATAGTGATTGACCAAAGACATTATCCGCCTGGGTTCTGTTGGATGCATTATTTTATAGTGAGTTTTTCAGCCAGTGAATGAGTTAGATTTTTCATATTATCTTCTGGGTCTCTGTTAGGGCACTGTCACGGTTGTCGGAAAAAAGATAGGGGTTCACCGATAGGGAAAGCTATTACACAAGCTATAAACGTGTTTAAGTGTGTTAGAAAGAAATGCCATACCTTGATCAGTGTTTATTTCTCGGGGGATGCTTACCCTGGAGAACAACTGCTGTGATGCCTTTGAGTCGGGTCATGCAGTGACTTTGCAAAGGGGGAATGCCTTAGGGAGATGAGTGGCACAACCCGGAATGAAACTGTAACCTGTCTGAGACCTCCCTAAGAGCCCCACACAATATCCACACCTATTCTGGTGAATGGCAAAACGATGAAAGGCAATTGTTGCAAGGGGAATAGACTGGCCTTTCCTTGGCTGATTAGCTGCCATTGTGAACATGATTTTTAGTATTCCCACACATCCCCATACAGCCCTGGCTGATAAAACCATGTGGTCAAACGTTCTAGGGCTACCCAGATGACCTGCCCATGGGACACTGAGAGCTAGGGGTAATACCGGCTCCTTCGCCTTTTTTTTGGCACTACCAACGGCCCTAGTTTGTATCCCTCTGGCTGGTGATACAACATTCCCTCCTGTACCACACAACTCTCCCCAGAGAAAGTGGCTGGAACTCCTGTCTATCTGGCTGAGACTCCGTTTCAAATTGTGAAAGGGAATGATTTAACTGCATTTCATGGAGAGATATAAAAAGTTATCATGCAGCCTCTGATCAATTATTTAACAAGCATATAAAACCTCTGGTGTTCTGTATTGCAAGATTTGGAAAGATTCCTGAAGGAAAATATTGTTTATTCATTGCATGCATTAAACAGATGACAGAGACAGAAGGTGAGCATAGAAAAACTTTTCATTCTCTTTTGCACACACACATGAAAGCCTTATTTATTATTTTATTTTTTTTCTGTAACAAAAAATTCTGGATGTTATCTCCTTGAGAACTTATTAGCGGATGCTTCAGATCTTAGACTTTGAGTACAGTGAATAGTGTAGACTCCTCAAACCAGCAAAAAGTGTTTTTTACAGCTCAGATTTGACCGACAAATTTCAGTATATCTGGGATCAAAGGAATGAGTTGAGCATACAGTTCTGTGGGGTCAGTCAATGTAATAAATTAGATTAAGTTAAAAATATGGTAGTTTACATAAAATTAATGATCAGAAACTTTAGGACCATGTTACACTAAGCGATTAAGACACGTGAACAAATCTACATACAGTTCTTATTACATCCACTTCAACCTACATGTGCATGTCTCCTCTACTCTGAGCAACTAATTTCAGGCAATATCTAACATCCGTCTGTGCCCGTTACAGGCCTGTGATTCATTCTTGGGGAAAAAACTTTTAAATTACCCAATGCAATTATAAAATTGCATTATAAAACAACGGTTATGATTTTTAAAAGTTGTCATTATTACACAACTGCATTTGTAAATTATGCCAGTCGGGCTGCTGTGTAGATTGGATTTTATCAAGCTAGTTATTACAAATAACCATGCCGTCTACAGAGGCATCGCAATTCTCATTCATAAAAAAGAAAAGAAAAAACTCTCATTGATCTTACTTGCATTAGATGAAGAAAGAAGATATCTCATAATTCATGGTTGTAGAATCAATAATTAATTAATTACAATAGCTAATTTTTAAGGTCAAAAAGCAGATAATCCTTTTTTCTTTCTCATAAATGGGAAACATTTAGCAAGTCAACTAAATTTATATATCCTATATTATTGGTATCAGTGATGAAAGAGGTTTTAGTGGTCTTAATAAATCTGACACCCTAGGTACCCATGAGGAGACTCAAACCTTTCTTAAAAATCTCACCAGATAAGGTGTAGACTTATTAGACCTCCCACTCGCCTTACTGAACTCCAGCATTCAGCTTCTCTTAAACCTAATGCTAAACCCCTAAAAGATCAGACGACTTACCCAAAGAATTCCGTGAACGTTTCGGTTGCAATTGTATGGTCAGAAGCGTTCCAAACAACCCTAAATGCTGTGATTCCAGAGAAAAACTAAAAAATGTATTTTAGCAATGTTTCTAAGATAAAAAAAATAAAATAAAATGCTGCTCAGTTATTACTCCAAGATCAAGATATATGTTGGGTATGTTGGGAGGCACTGCATAGCAATCTGAACTATATCTGAATTATATAACGTGCCATGGTATGGTAAGGAGATAAACCAGATATAATCTCAAGGTAGAAACCCTATATAACGTGTCATGGTATGGTAAGGAGATAAACCAGATATAATCTCAAGGTAGGAAGCCTATATAACGTGCCATGGTATGGTAAGGAGATAAACCAGATATAATCTCAAGGTAGGAAGCCTATATAACGTGTCATGGTATGGTAAGGAGATAAACCAGATATAATCTCAAGGTAGGAAGCCTATATAACGTGTCATGGTATGGTAAGGCGATAAACCAGATATAATCTCAAGGAAGGAAGCCTATATAACTTGTCATGGTATGGTAAGGAGATAAACCAGATCTAATCTCAAGGTAGAAACCCTATATAACGTGTCATGGTATGGTAAGGAGATAAACCAGATATAATCTCAAGGTAGGAAGCCTTCTTTGACACACAAAGTTTGATTTGGTCTATTAAAAAATAAAATTCATGGAATTCATCATATGAATTCATCGTACATCGTTATCTGTAGATAACATTATAAATCTGTAAATAAATTGATAAACATTTATACCTGTACACCTCAAACAAAAATAAATCCATTATACTGACTTTTTTACAGCTGAGGGCTTTACCACAGGATAGGCCTTGGAAGGTCTCACTTTTATCCAAAGCAACTTACATTCATTCACTTGTACGGCTGGATATTTACTGAAGTAATTCAGGCTAAGTACTTTGCTCAAGGATACAACAGCTGGGTTGGGACTTGAACCAGCAAGCTTTCAGTTACAAACCGGTCACCTAAACCACTACACCACCAGCTGCCATTTAGGTGATGTTGGGCCGGAATAATTAATGCCATCTGACAATTATGCACCCTCAAAATCAGTTAATGAACTTTTAAAAACATGAAGTACTGCAGTGAGCCTAAAACGAAGCCATGAAATGAGGTTGATTAAACAATGCAGCGTGTTCTTCGCAGAGCAGATGACCAACCATGTGGTCTAGACTCCATTAGTCTTAGCAAATTATCTCGAAGCACATTAGATAAAAAAACATAGCATCATCAATAGACTAAATGAATATGCTTTATCGATTTAATGTCACATCGACATGCTGCTTCTCAGCACTCATATTCTGAAGGTCACTCCTCCAAATCCTTAGATATGCGTGGTTATTATCATTGGAATTATGATAATCAATCCATGTCTGATGAATATGAAAACAGCGTGCAACCTTGATACTGGTAATGCAAAATACATTAACCGCTACAGGTGCCGTTATCTGAATTCTGTAGTATTGGGTCAGGCCTTTTATATACTTATATATATATATATACTTGTAAATGCCAATGGCAATGATCAGATTGACACTGGAGTGAAAATAAAAACTAAAACTGCGGCTTGGGCAGCTGCCAATTCCTTCCATCTATGATTAATGTTCTGAATGGACAGTAGCAAGCCATTTTATTGGGTCAATTGGCATTATGCAGAGTGAGGAAAATCTTTGACTAGATTGTTTGGCTGGAAATGTGTTCTGTCCCAGGTTGCTACTGAAAATGAGCAGGTTCTCAAAACTGAATGTGATTATCCTCTGAAACTTCCAGCTACATGTTAACCGTGTGTTGGTCATTTTTAATATTTCTGTTTTTTTTTTCCCCCAAGTAAACGTTTATGAGCATGGGTGCAGGCTGCATGTGTCAGAGGGTCACACTGATATTTTAATTTAATGTGCCGTAGTTCCAGAGTAACACCGTTGTTTCTTAACCGTGGGCCAGGCTGAACCTTCAGCGGAGGTGGGAAGAGGGGTTTACGCCACTGCCCGTGTTGGATAGCTTTGCCTTTTGTTGTTGCAGTTAGACAGGGTTATCCTCTGTGGTATCTTAGTTCTGACTAGAACAACATCAGAAAGGAAAAAAAGAAATAATCAGAGTGTTCCTGGGGTGCATTTATTTTAATTGCAAATTGAATCTATCATTACCCAAATTACTTCCATCCATTTTACAGCTGAAAGTGATTATATAAGACTAATAGATCAGTCATAAATTGGCTCAGTGATGGTGTAGTTGGTGTCCTCTCCTTCACGGGGAGATTTGTACTCATCCCGGGACAGCAATATGAACTCTGGTTATGAGATGTAATGCTCAGGCACAAAGCCTGCTTTTTGCTTCCTGTCCTTTTGTGAGACAGACTTTGCAATAAAACATTGCAAAGAAAATTGCACGGGGAGTTTGAACGGAATTCTGTCACAGCTGAAAAAGTGTTAGCATTAATTGTAAGCTCGAAATTGAGCCAAATGCATAAATAACATAGTCTAATCTATATTGGCAATACACATGTATTGACGGGCATCTCCTTGAAGAAGTATACTCAAATGTCAAATTATTTTTAATTTTTCCTTACATCATTACATCTTTAACAGAACAAGCATGGATCCACAGAGCAATCAGATTTTAACCCCGTTTTTAATTTTAAAAGTTTTTAATTTTCTCTACGAAGAGACATTTTAATTACCTGATTTAGTTGATTTAATCATTTAGTTGGATGCCAATAACACGATGGAATGGCTCGTTGAGGCTTTTTGATGTGGACTCGGTTCCGAGAGCAGATTAAATCTTATTGGTTGACTACAGATCACTGAAAGGCATGGGTAAGTTTGAAATATTGACTGCCAAATTTCCCAACCTGTGTTCTGCGGTACTAGGTCAACGCAATTTTTAATTAACCCACTGTAAATGTTTGGTAGGCTTGATGAATGTTCAATAATTTTGTGAGTGCACACAAATTTACAGTACAAATTTACATAATATAGATAATATTTTAAATTTATTTTAATGTAATTATTTTAAAATTCATTATTCATATTATGTCTTTATTTAGAATGACAAATTTGTTCCAGCCACTAACACAACCTTTGCACTATTTGCGATCTCAAACATTTAGTCAAACCTACAAATCACCACTTGATACTCATTATGTGCCTGTACTGTTGCTGTATTAGAGGTTGATGCGACGTAAGTTTTCCATAGAACTACAACAAAGGGTGTATTTTCACATCTGTGACATTTATAAAAATTTGAAAGGATTTTTATTTTAACATTAGATCTGCGATAAAAGTAGGATATGCTTTAACAATGACTGAATTTAGAATCATATTTTTACCATAGGATTAGTATATTCGATTAAAAAGATTAAAAATACACATGGCTATAAAAAAATGTCATAAGAAAAAGTTTCTGCCAGACATTAAACACCAGCCTCTTTGCTCCAGCTGTCTCAGAGCTTGACATGTAGGTGTTAAAATTGAAGATAAACCGAAACATTTAACATCCTGACATTTTATGCTACTGAGTTTCAGTCCAGAAAAAAAGACATTTTAGCTATTTAAAAAAAAAAAGCTATTTCAATGTGTGACAATATTGCATGCCAATAGTAAGATTTACACTTAATTGTTAATATTACTTATTTAATATTTACATTTTTTTCTCGATCAAAAAAACAATATATAAACCCTTTGAGAACCTCTGATTTAAGGTTGGTTACTTACTTAAGGTGCATTGAAGACCTCTAATGCTATGTAACCCCCTATACCCTTGGCTTTTGGAGGTGCCCCAAATATATCGGTCCTGAACTTTAGCATATATTAGTGAAAAGAACTGTAGTAAAAATGTTCTAGTTTAACATGTTAAAAATGGTAAGCCGTGGCCCCATCTCCACTTAATTTCCTCGAAAATGTACCAGTTCTTCCTCCTTGTTTTTCAGCTGCACCAGCCATCACTGACAGCTTATTATTTTCAGCCAGCAACCAATCAAGCAAACCCACACTATGCACAACATCAGAGGGAAGCTGCCATTGGTCTTTCTGCTCATCCAGGAAGAACACCATGAAGTAACCCCTCCCTGTCCAACCAATCTGTTAGTCCCGTTCAACCCCCACCCAACTGCGCAGAGTATAAAAGGGCTTTTGCTTATAGAGCTCTACTATGATGGGATATGACATGTGTCTGACACTAAGACGCACTATCCATCTTTAAAAATATTTTCAGTCTGGCTTTAAGTTAACCGAAGCGCTGACTAAGGGAATGCATAACTGCTGGGCTTTTCGGCACGCTGAAATGTCACCTAATGTCACTGCTGCCACCTAATTTATTTTGTTGGAGTGTGACATTCTATGATTGTCTTCATTACCTGAGACTCCCTCTGTGTTACTGTACTATGACTTTATTTGTAAGGGCACTGTACATTGGTCATTATTGATAGATTGCCAATGCGCTGGGAGAAAAGTCACCTTACCCGTTTCCCGTAGTCAGTAGGGTGACACTACAACATATTGCACTTAAATAGCAATTAAACCTTTAGCAATAAACAATTAAACCTGTAGCAAATCAGATTCCATGCATTAAATCACACTTAATTGTCTTTCATTTCTGTTCTCTCTCCCCCTTCCGGGTTATTTTTTGTAAAAGCACAAAAAACAAAGCGACATCTAATAAGCCAAACTGTCCTACAAACTGTCTCTGCTTAGTCCAACCGTGGCCACACAGTGCACATCTCCTCCACCTTCACGTAACCTGCGGAAAACATAAACGCCTAAGCAAAGTTGTGATACATCGATATCTTAAATTGAGGATTGGTGAGTCGCGCAACCCACAGCTGCTCTGTCACCTCCAGTTTGGCTTTCCACAAGTATGACAGGACCACAAAGTGTAGTCCTGACGGGTAATCGAGCATTTCTGTGATGGATCAGCGAAGAGTGAAGAGAGTGGGAATCCCCTCTCACTTTTTGACTGAGAGGGTCAGCGAAGAGTGCAGGTAGTGAGCTATGCATCTTATATACAGTATACTTCTCCACTGCAGAAACATGTCTCTTTGCAACCCTGGAGAATGTCAGAATGTGGTCAACACGAACATGACCCCTATGTTCAATCGAGCCTGGACCAGTATCCTATGGTTGAACTGCAAGTAAAGGCAGCAAACCTGCTGGTCCAAATGTACTGAACAATATCTCCCTGAATAGTCTGATTAGACTTTTAACATTTTTTTTTTTCCACGCACTCATGAAGGTTGGGCACAAGCTGGCGTGAAAAGTGATTATGTAAAGTGTAAGACAGCGCACTGTGGAATGTGGCAAATCAAATCAAAGCAAATCATTTCACCAATTGCTTCAGTTATCAAGGTGGCAGGCTGAATCTGCTGACCTAGAATTAAATACAGAGACTATGGGGTATTCTTTCACTCTAGCAGAGACAGTATCCCTGACAGAGCCAGCTGCCTGTGAGTGTGATGTGCTATAAATGCTTGGCCTTACTCTGTCTGCATAAATATTGTGAGCTGATTTCCAGGAGGAGTGTTTTAACTGGATGTGTTTATCCATGACAGTTTTTGTTAAGCGATGTCTCTCCCACTACTCAATTGTTTAGCATAGCTTACAGACAGCATTTGTGCCACTTTAACGAAAATGTTGCCATATGGCACTTGTTAACACTTAGGCTTTTTTTTCAGGCATGTCTGAACCCTTACTCAACGTTGGTGTGATGGGAAGCACGCCGTGTAATTGTGATTGACACAATCCCGCAGATGAATGGGATCCTACTGGCCAAGAAGGGAGAGTGACATTCTTAGTTATTTGGGTGACAGACATAAGGGAACGTCCGGGTTATCACAATTCATGTTTTGCTGAACCGCACAAAGAAGAGTGGGTCACAGTCTTGCCACAGCCCATTCGGTGTGTGTAGCGGTTACTGAGGGGGTAACCGGAGTTTTTATAGTGCGTTGAGTTGTTCCCTACATGTTATCATTCATAACCCACACTTAATATGGGAAATTACAAACAAGGCAGAATCAGGTTTCACCAGCTGCAGAACTCAAATATTCAATCAATCAATCAATCAATCAATCTATGGATCTTTGTTTTATATAGTGCATTTTTACAAACAGAATTGGTCACAAAGCACTGAACAGATATTTTGTGATAACTCATCCTCCGCAAAAATACAAACCTCTTAAATTATATTTGATTGCTGGTGTAGTTTTATTTGAGGAAATTTCCCTAAAGTAGTTAGAATAAATACAAATAAAGTTAGGTTTTTTTTTTTTTTTTGGTGACAATTTTGTTTTGCAGATTGGATTAACTGCATATCTTTCGGTCAGTAGTCAGATAGCTAGCTAGGTAATTCATGTTTCCTGGCTGACTGGCCTAGATTGTAGTCTTTAAAGTCACATTCAATGTGTATTATGTAGTCTGAGGTCGTGTGGATGACTAAATTGCACTAGCGAATGAATCCACTGTGTGTCTGTGATGAGCTGCGTGTGTTGCACTGAAAATCCTGCATAACATGAATCTTTGGAAGCTATTCGACCCACAGCACAACAAGTAACTCTTAGCACCAGTATCAATGTTTTGTTTTTAATTAGTTTGAAAAAAAGTGTTTTTATTTTATTTTAAAGGTTCATCCTTTATATCTTATTAATTTCCATGGCAATAACAGGAATGAAAATGGATTGTGAAAGAGAGTATTTCTGAACCAGATGGATATGCTACGCCAATTAACTTCTTTGAGTTTGAAATGAAATTTTATGGTCATTAATCTGATTGGTAGTGGTTTTGGCTTTTCGCTGTTCACGTAATTAAGTTTATCGTCCTGCTATTTATACACCTCAGCTATGATAAAACGTGAAAGTTCAGAAAGCTCAAAAAAGTTGCAGCATGTACGTAAAAAAATGTGATATTATCCCCTTTTACTTAGCTGGCAGGAGTAAGCGATTAAGAAAGAGAAGGACTATATTAAAGGCACAGAAGGGAGTGGCCAGTTTTTGTTATGGGTTTTCTCACAGCACACCACTTTCTGTCTTGTTTAGTCCAAGGAGAGTTCCAGTGCACTGACAGTTATGAAAATGCATTCAAAGGACAAAGTTAACCTACATGAAAGCTAAAAATAAAAAAAAAGCAAAAAGTGTTATGTACGTTATTTGTACAGCCCTCTGCTTTTCAGTGCCACTTTCGACCCTTTCAGTTTCAGTATCCTTGGCATATATATTTATAATTGTTTTTTTGTTTTTTTTGTCAGTCTTTCCATCGCATTTTGATTGTTTTTAAAATGTAAATGCATTGCAACACCTCAATTTCTCCAAACCTGAGTACAAATGTTTGGAAATTAAATCAGATTCCGGTTTTTTGCTCCAGTATCTCTCTCCAGCTTGTCTGTAATTACAGCACATGTGTGAAATTAATGGAAATTAATGGAAATGTTTTATTAAAAAGTAGGCATACATATGTTTAATTCATAAATTGTCTGTTTCCTTGTTCGGTTGCGGTGTAGTAAAATTGGCTTCTGAAAACTTGAATTGTGGATGTGTTCATATAGCTAATTTACAGCTTATTCATATAAACTGTATTGAACTTCTCATGTAGTTTAATACAGCTGCTCCTCAGACACAGCCAATAGGAAACCAGTTGTCCAGATATCGATGCGGGAAACCGCATGTGTGCAAATTGTGTAAACTCGCAAGTAAATGTAACCAAACATGGAAATACAAAAGAGGAGTTAACATTAAATGGTTCATTATCAATAAAATTAAGTTGTGCACGCAAAATACCAAGAAACACTATCACACATAAGCTGGAGCCAAAACAAAATTATGACAATTCACTAATCACATTCAATTATATTTTGTATAATAGCGTTTCCTATTTTAAATATCTTATTTCTTCTACTAACAAAAAGAGTTACGGAAAGTGCAATTAGCCCGTTGCCAAAGTTTTGAAGGACGCGCTGGGAGGTAGTTAGCGGATTGTCAGCGCCTCTGGTAGTACTGTTGGGCTGCAAAGGGCCCACTGGGGGGACGGGGATGTCAGCCTCTTCTCTTTGGCAACATTAGCGCTATCACACTGGGTATTTTTGTTGTTTTGTGTTCTTTTTTTAATGGTGTCGCTCTGGTGGGAGATTTGGGCTGTAAAATGAAGTGTGGATTGACGAACTGAGGTCTGTGGATTAGACAAGTGAGGTCTGTGGATTAGACAAGTGAGGTCTGTGGATTAGACATGTGAGGTCTGTGGATTAGACAAGTGAGGTCTGTGGATTAGTGAAGGGAGGTCTGTGGATTAGACAAGTGAGGTCTGTGGATTAGACAAGTGAGGTCTGTGGATTAGTGAAGTGAGGTCTGTGGATTAGACATGTGAGGTCTGTGGATTAGACAAGTGAGGTCTGTGGATTAGACATGTGAGGTCTGTGGATTAG